>JAVJIF010004105.1:192500-318722 GCA_038442645.1 Agave tequilana
AAGCTGTAACCACCTTATATCTTCATCTGCCATAATTCTTTGGTGTTTTCTAATGTGTTTTAGAGCGAGGATGAGCCTCAATTGTAGTCTCACTTTAGCAAGCTAGAGAGCAATAGAACACAGATTGCTGCGGATTCGCTATGAGAGGAATCATTTACCATTGGAGAATGAAATCTCCCTCCACTTGGAAAGATTTCTAGGAAATTTCTTATACAGGTCTACTCATGGAATGTTGTATGAGTTTATCCTTCAAATGGTTTACTCATGGAATGGATAAACTTCCTTTTTTTTGGAGAAACATGGAATGGATAAACTTCATTTTTTTTTTGAAGTACTTCATGTTATCCATATTATCTTGAAGATCTAGCATGTTTGTAAATTTCGCTAGTTCTTGAGGTCTACTCAGTCACACATTTTTACATCAGCTTTAATAGTGGTGCATCAAAGAGAAAACCAATAATTCATTTTTATAGAGTTAGGGTCAAAATCGCCAAACTCCTTTGGCATCCATAATCGGATATGATCGAAATTGGGCAATTTCGCCTGACCCGACTATTAAGTGGATTGGGTTAGAGCTAGACCTCTTGAACGTGTTGACCCGAAGTGAACCCTTTCCACTTGATTGGCACTGTATCCATGCCAAAGAAGAATTTGGGCCCAAAATCGCTCCATTGTACTAAGAGAATTAGAGCGTCTCAATAAAATAACGAGCATTTCTTCCCAGGAAAGGTCTATGACAGGAGAAAGTGATCAACTAAGTGAAATAGAATTTTTTCATAGCTCCCATTTTCATGGCATGAAGTGAATCCTAACTAACTCTTGAGAAATGTATTCTTCCCCTTCCCTGCCATGGGGGCTAGGATTCTGATTGGGAGCCAGCCTCCCCTTGAGCCACCTCCGGTGGTCACGATACTCTCTTTTTTCAAATCTCGTCCTTCCTCATATCGATCTGACTCTTCCCCTTCCCCTGTTGTGGGGCTAGGGTTCCGATAGGGAACCACCCCAACCAACCTCCACTTAAGCCTCCTCTGGTGGCCACAATCCTCCCTCCTTCTGAATCCGTCCTCCTCATACTAATCCGTCCTCAATCATCAATCTCCACCATCTCCACCCCTCTCTCATAAGGACATTGAATGCCTTTGTTGTGCCTATCCAAAGAAGGTTATCATCCCCAGAAGGAAGCAAGTTGTGGGCTTGTTTGCTAGTGGGTAAGTTTTTTGGGCGTTCCCTCCGGCTGAGAAGGCCAACCAGGGCCTTAGATCCCTATGGTCGCTGCAGGAGGAATGAGAGTTGTTTCCATGAACCATGATTTCTTTGTTTTCCAATTCACGTCGTCGTCCGACCGGGATATGGTTTTGCTTAAGGGGCCATAGGTCCTTGACAACGCTATTCTCGTTGTTGGTCAATGGACCCCCTCTTTCCGACCATCTCCAGAGGCCCTCCCCTCGGTGGTCATCTAGATCCGATTGCCGGATTTACTACCCATCTTCTAGACATGAGAATTTGTCTACCTGATTGTTGAACAGATAGGCCGCTTGATCAAGTGACTGAGTTACTCTCCAAGGGCGGATTTGCTAGGGTCATGATGGAGGTTGATCTCTCCCGGTGCTGGCATTGTTGTTGAAGATGATAAGAATTTCTCTTTTTGCCAGTAGTTCGAGTATGAGCACATTCACTTATTTTGTCGTCGGTGTAGTAAAGTTGATCGCCGATCTCTATTCTGCACCTCCCCCCAACAAATCGTTTCATTGTTGACGACAACTCCTTCCAGCTCTAATGAGTCGTGTTGAGATAGCCATTGTTGATTCACCCATTCCCAAGGTCAGCGATGATGTGGGAATCCTCCGCTGTCATGGATTCACGTTAGGCGTCGCCGCCGTAACTCTAAAAATGTTGTGGCGCCGTCGAACGACAACCTAACACAGCCTCTCGTTGATTTCTCAAAGAATCTGCAGCCAACCGCGCGTGCGCCCACATGTGACTCCTGAGTCCCTCCCACTTTTGGGCGAGCCCAAATGGCTTATGGGGCTCGCGGCTTATTTTTAAACCTGAAATTTAATTCGACTAGCCAGGGGTTCAGGCCAACTAGCCATGTGCAGTGAATCAAGCCCAAGTTGATATTGGGCCAACTACACGACTGCAACCCCACTCGGACCATACTTCTGTTGGGCAAAAATCAGGGACTGAGAGAGAGGACACTGCGACTGAGGCCACCACCGCCACTACTGCCCATCGTGACACCTTCAAAGGCTAAAAGCTGTTGCTGCTAAGGGCCAACACTGGAATCACCGCTGCTCTCACACCCACTCATACACTGATGCTTGATGTGTTGATACAAGAACCCCATGTCACTTTATATGCAGCTAAGCGAAAGGGAGCAGAATCAGCTTCCATTTGTCTGCACGTCTCCAAGCTGACGACGAAATCCTCCAAGCAATTCAAGTCTATTGTCAAGACAACTGCAGCTTCCAAATCCAACTCTACTTCAGGTTCAAATTATTTTCTTATTGCTCTACTCGATAGCACTTTAGGTCTTAAAAAGTTGAAAGTCGAGTGGTGATTAATCATCTCTCTTTTTTTTTTTTTTTTTGGATTTTTTTTTCTTTGTTTGCCTATTAAAAAAAAACATTTCTTCCCAAGTTCCCAGCTTTATCTCTTCCCTCTCACTCTCTTCTCTTCTTCCGTTCTCATTCTCGTTCTCCCTCTCATGGCGACCATGTCGCCATCTCTATCTCTCCCTCACCTCTCCTCCCCAAACAAAAGAACTCCTCCCCTCTCCTCCTTTTTCCTCCCTCCCTTCTCCCCATCCTCCTCCTCCTCCTCCTCTATTCTCACCCCTTCTTTCCTCAAAAACCACTCCCCCCTCCTCGCTCCAAGGCCTCTAGCAGTCAGAGCCATGGCCCCTCCGAAACCTGGGGCAAATCCAAGAAGGGTAAAACTCTTTTGTGGATGCATCCTGCTTTCTCTTCTTTCAAATTGGTTTAATTTCTATTTTGGTCTTTTGTTCAGTTGTGGGCATTGTGAAGCTTGCTCTGGAGGCGGGGAAGGCCACTCCAGCCCCGCCGGTGGGCCCGGCCTTGGTGCCAAGGGTGTGAATATCATGGCCTTTTGCAAGGAGTACAATGCCAAGACTACCGAAAAGGCCGGCTACGTGATTCCGGTTGAGATTACAGTCTATGATGTGAGTTAAAAATTGGGCTTTCTCTCTTTTCTTGAGTAATACAATTTCTTTAGTTTCTTACAATGTGATTCTGGGAATTGATTTTTTTGTGATATATAAATGTGTTGGGATTGGGAGAATTGGCATGAATTATATGTTGGTTTCTTGTTTTTGGACAGGATAAGAGTTTTACTTTTATTTTGAAGACTCCTCCGGCTTCGGTTCTGCTCCTGAAAGCTGCAGGTTTGTGCTTCATGTTTTAATTAATAATCTAATGTTTTCGGTAGCATTTTTGTTTCATGAAATGTTTCTTCCTGCGTTGTCCATTTTTCTGGAATAGATTCTCTTATTAACATGAAATTTTAACTGCTTGAAGTAATTTCGTTTGAAACATTGTTGTTAATGCTGAGAGCATGCTTTCCTCCAGTAGTATATCAAAAGCATCACTTGACTTCTGCGTTGTCTTCCTCTATTTTTGCATCAGACTTTGATGACTATTGTGAAACGATCAATTCTCACTATTAACAAAATTAATGACACTAAAGTATTCAATGCCTTTGATAAAATATCTTCTTAGCAATTATTTTTGGAAGGTTTCTGCCCAAGAAAAAGATGTTCTTTTTGAACGGTAATATATCATTCTCCATATCTCCATGATAATGGTGAAATTTTTCTCTCCTTTCATTGTGTTCAATAACTTATTGCAGATGATATCTTGATATGATGCTTGGATGTGCTTCACATTTTAATCAAGTTATACTCTATTAGAACTCCATTAATGTCATTGTTGCCAAGAGTTCTAAAAATGATCTTTGGCTTCAAGGTGAAAGAAGCCTCTTGCTTTTCGACTTTAAATTGAAAGTGTGGCTTGGATAAACAGCATCACTAGATTGATTGACATGACATTATTAGCATAAATAATATGACCCATTGATCCACAGGACAAAAATACACAAATATGGATAATAGGACTTGATGAAGAACTAAATGAATGGTTACAAATCTCAACATTAGGACATAACCAATGCATTAAACATGGGACACCTGGGATTTAATTAATGTGATATCCTTCTAAATCGATCTATATTAAAAGCCTTTTAGCAGTGGGTTAAATATTGAAAACGGATTCAAAACCTTGAATAGAACCAAGGGAACCTTGATTAACAGGTTATACTTCATTAATTCATCAATGTATAAAGTCAAGTATAAATTCAATGGCTAGCAATGTTGTGAAGTCAAATGTTTAATTAGAACAGCCAACTGAATTGGAAGTTCATAAAAACTTGGAATTGGGGGGTAGTTCCTGAGGCGTCAAAGACTCGGCCGAGTCGGAGACGAGTCGGCCGAGTCATATCCGTCTCGGCCTGCTCCGAGACGAGTCCGAGTCACGAGTCGGTCGACTCAACTCAGAGGAGACCGACTCGGCCGAAAATCGGAGTTGACTCGGTTGACTCGACCGATTCACGGTCGAATCGGTCGTGACTCGATCGAGTCGACTCCGATTCTCAGCCGAGTCGGCTCGAAACGTATATTCACCCGTGACGAACGGGTATAAAGAAAAAAAAGGAAAAGAAAAAAAAGAAACTTACCTCTCTCTCACTCAGATCTGAAGATCGCCGCTGCTGCCCGATCGTCGCCGCTCAGATCTGGACTCCGCCACTGCCCGATCGCCGCCAGCTGCTCCTCCTCAGCTTCAGGTGATGTTCCTCCCTCTCTTCCTTCCCTCTCCCTCTCCCTCTCGCTCCTCCCTCTCCCTCTCTCACCTGCTGTCTCTCCCTCTCCCCCCTCTCCATCTCTCGTCTCTTTCTGTCTCTTTCCCTCCCCCTCCCTATGTTTCTTTCTCCCCCCTCTCTCACCCGCTCTCTTTCTCTCCCTTTTCATCTCCCGTCTCTTTCTGTCTCTTTCCCCCTCCCCTCCATCTCTCTCCTTGTTTTCTCGATCTCTCCCCCCCTCTGAGGTATAAGAGAAGCAGATGATGATGGTGTTGGTAAAGATGTGAGGGTTTTATCCAGTTCTAGTAGTGATGATGATCAAGATGGTGATGATAATGATGACAATGATGGCGGTGATGGCGGCGGCGGTGGTGATGATGACATTAATGAGGGCAATAATAGTGCTGATGGAGGAACTTATAGTCTTGAAGGCCATATGCAAATGTTGAGCTTGGTATCAGGCCAACATTATGGTGTGACATATGTCCATGACTACAGACCACATCTTGAGAGATATATGAGCACTAGTATCGATTATTTACTTACCGCAGAGATGATTATGATGATAATTTTGTGCTTCATCGCAATTCAATGTGAAAATAACTAAATTAGCATGTATTTATGAATGTACTTTGTGCAATTTACTATATTGTGTATGTATTTTGATATGCTTCTAGATGACGCGTGTATTTATGCTTTCGCTTTATGTTTAGTTTGCTAGGTGATATGTTTTGGACATGTGATACATGAATATGGATGTCTACATTTTTTTAAAATTTGTCGTGATTTTTTAAGAATTTTTTGAGCT
Organism: Agave tequilana; assembly: GCA_038442645.1. Lineage (NCBI taxonomy): Eukaryota > Viridiplantae > Streptophyta > Magnoliopsida > Asparagales > Asparagaceae > Agave > Agave tequilana. The sequence goes on from JAVJIF010004105.1 coordinate 198,181, forward strand.
TTCTATGTAGCATTTTGCGCGTATCGCCCGAGACCGATCCGAGTCGCCGAGACCGATCAGTCTCAGTGCCCGCCGAGTCGGCGGCCGAGACCGCGACTGTGAACCATGATTGATACAACAATGAACTTTTCATTAGGAATAGGAATTAGCCTTGGTGAGATTTGGGGTGAATGTATTAAACTTTGATTTTGGATCTTTCTTGTCTTGAAGAGGACTTATTAAGTTTTTAATCAAGAAGAAAAGAACTTTTGTACCAGAGAGAAATTTGGATGGTATTCGCCTGGCATGAGAGGCCTTTAAGGCTTTAAGATTAGTCAATATTTTGGTGATTTTTTTTTTCACTTTTGTCCACTATCTGACAAGAAGAGGATTTTACACCAAAGAAGTATAGTAATATAATTTGTTTAATCTAGGAACACTTTCATGTTAGGTATGAGTTTGGTGGAATATATCAATGTGAAGAGGTCTTTCAAATCATAGAAGAGATCTGAATATAATTTATTGATATCTAGAGGGCTCTCGTATTCAGAAAGAGATTCTATTATAGTTTAGATATAAAGAATATGTTTTTCCCCCTTGAGGGAATCCCAGTCATATAGAGACGATTAGAGTTAGCAATGGACAAAGTTGACTTGAGCTTGCCTTATTCAACTTTGGAAAGTTTAATCTTGGGGCAATTCGAGCTCCCGATTAGAAAAAGATGTGCGAAAATAACTGGAAATGAATGCAAAAAGTATGTAAAAATATCTCATATGTATTTAACTAGAAAATCAATTTCGCTCCTGCAAATATATGAATCAAGATCCCGAATCAAGGATCTCTTGGTTTGAGAATAATAGGATCAAACTATTTCTTCTCACTCTTTTTCAATTTGATAAAACTTTCTTTTTCATATATTTGCTTGACCTTTGTCCAAGTTGAACTAGGCATGTTCAAGCTCAGGTCTTTAATGAATTGAGCGCTTGAAACTTTCTTTGAACAAAGTTCTATTATTCTGAACAACCTTTGCCTCTCTTCTCGAGCTTGAAGTTGGTTTCTTTGGCTTGTGCATGGAGAAATATGAGCTCATTCTTGTGCACAAATTGTTTGTGCACGTTCCTATCAAAAATCTAGCCTTGACATTGTTAGCGTTTTGACTGAATCTATAGGCTCATAATTTCATGTTTAGTTTTGTAGAATTTTTCTGTACACTTCAGAAAGTGCAAGCTAATAAAACCACCAAACTTTACGCAAACCATAAGCAACAAACTATAAATTCATCAGAAGGTTAAATAAAATTTCAGTTACACAAGTTCAGAAATAAAACAGCCACTAATCAACATACATAAAATACTTAACATCTAAATAGTAGTATAGATAAACTCCAAAAAGATTTTGTCAATTAATACATCCATTTTCAGTGTAATTTCGGAAAGGGGTCTAATTTTTCAGAAATTACCACCAAATAAATAAACAAAACATCTTGTGTTCTCTATGCTGAACAGAGAAGAGGAGCTATAGGCTTCAAATTAGTAATTTATATTCTTAACTATTTTCTTTTTATATATATTATTCTTTTTTCTTGTATAAAGATTGGTGTCTCACTAAATAACAGGCTCAAAGCTAGGACTTTGTTTTCTCTCACCCTCTTTTTTGTGCATATTGAATTCATATTGAAAAGAGTTGTGTACTTAAGGAGAAAAGGGGCTGAACATTTGAGCATTTAATTCGTTAAGCTAAACCCCTAGCACGATTATGCACTTAAGCAGACACTTAAACAGCTTAACCATGGTAGTTTAAAACAGTGCTTAAACAATGATTCTCAATCACAAAATCTTTATTTCTTACTATACAGAACCCTCATACTGCATTTATGTTCTGAGAAATAAATTTACTTCTCAATGTCAACCATAGGAGGGTCAAATCATTACAATTAGAAAATTGGATGCCAGTCCTGCCTGCGAAGAAGCTATGCTGAATTAGAGTTGTTACTAGTTGGACACGTATGATATAGAGGTATGCACCCCGAACTGACAGATGAAATCTAGGCTACACCCACTCTGGATCACATTAAACCCAGCTCGACAAATATGTGCTTATTGAACCTCATGCAAACAATGAGATCCCTGCATCCTGGCCAGGTTGGTTCCAGAACATCTGTCGACCTGGTCTCTTTCGCCTCGAGCTCCATGGCTTATGTCAATAGCCCTAATTGAGTAGGTCTTCCTAGATCCGTAGAGGTGATATCACATAGTGTGATTGCAATCTGTTTGGAAAGGAAAGAGTTACAGAATGTATAATTCTTTTTGTCAGAAGATATGAAACTTCACATGTTCATGGCTGATGTGAAGGATGAAGCAGACATTGTCAATCGAGTTTGTATTTCGCAGCTGCTTAAGCTTCCGCTCTGGAAAACTGATGTATGGTTGCAATTTTAATCTGTGGGGTAATGAGTTTAATCCCACAGAAAACATAGTAAAATTTTCTGTACTGTGTCTGTGCTTGGGACCTAAGCTAATGGGTTAATCTTTTTGGGCCGGAAGTGGTCTCAATCAATGTGTCGTCAACACCTCACTAGATAACTCTTTAAGTTGGTGTGCGACCCGAACTCTATCAGTCTTCAGGTTGCCACAATGCAGGTTAAACATGGAATGGCATAGTGTTGCACGTGGGATTTGTGGCTACATGTCTTGATGTACTTGTCAAATGACAGATACAATTATAAGAATTAAGTCCAAAGTATAGTTTCAGAGTTTGTGTTCTTAGGTAGAGTAGATTGTGAAGATTGTCTCAGAGGTTGTTTGACGTTTTGATGTGAGGAGGGTACAACATGCACTTATATTGGTGAAGATGATGAGGAGACAGTTGAGTACATCTCATGTTTTTGGGCTCATTTAATGTTAGCTGAAGTGGAGATTAATAGGTTCTGCGTTGTGCATTCAGTTGAGCACCCTGTTAAGGGTCTGTAATATATTGGATGGCATATGAATTTACATTGAATGTTGGTTTTGGGGTTTTTTTTTTTTTTTTTTTGGCGGGGGGGGGGGGGGGGGGGGGGGGGGGGGTGTTCTTCTTAAGTGATTGGTGCCAAAGATCTAATGGGCCTTTTTGTCTAAGTTATGTGTTCTTGGGCTTATGAGTTCTTAATGCTTCACTGCAAAGTCCTTAAGTCTGCCTAGATCCCATCATTATCTTTCACCTATCTGTATTAATTTTTTGTGCTGCTGTCCCCATGTGTTGTGACATGTCACACTGTTGAAAGCCAAGCCTTCCAAGTTCCAACAGTATTCCTGGAAGAAACCTTGCAGGGTAATTGATCAATTCATTGCTAGTTGGATCCAGCCGAGCACCATTCTTAACTGCGAGCAGTGAACAAGGTAGGGGTTTAAAAGGGTATCTATCATTTCTTTAGGCACTTTTTCTATGAGCTGCCCTGAAATCAGACTGGCACAAGTGCCTCTTGTGAAAAGGGGTATAGACAAACATTTTCAGATACATTTTCAAGGCACTACAACATTGATGCTTGCTTCCTTTCCAACAAAAAACAGTTTGATGTGTTCACTCATGATCAAGAAGCAAGGATAATGTTAGTTCAAAATCACAATATATGGCTTTTCAGATTTTGTAAAGAAAACATGAATTTATGTAAAGACAAATGTGTATGTGAACTCCACGAGGGAAAACATGAATGTAGTGGACCAGACAACATTAACTTGATGAAGAATAGATCACATTGAAAGAAGGGACCGTTATTGATTATGTAGTTAGTGCATTTGAGAGGGCACTTGTAGGATCTATAGATAAGGCAACACAAACACTAGGGGGGTGAATAGTGTTTATAAACTTTTAACAATAAACTACTTGCAGGAAAGTAAATGTATAGAAAAAATCTCAGAAAAATGCAAACGCAAACGCAAACACAAGAGATTTTATCCTGGTTCGGACCTTGTGACCTACGTCCAGTCCTCAAGCAACCCGCTTGAGATTTTCCTTATCCTGATTTTGATACACCCCCAAAATCAACTCCTTGTACACCACTTGACAAAACAGTCTTTGTCAAATCTGTACAACTCTTCTCTACACCAAGAAGACAACAACTCTTTGAATGAATACAATGAATCTTATAAGCCTTGAATCTTATACGTGATTGTGAACAAGGTCTCTTATAGGTGGACTCTCAGAATTCTTTACAATAGGATTGGAATTGTGTGAAGAATAGAAATTAGAAGCAAGTTTTCAGAAAAATAGAATTTTTGAACAGAGTTTTGGGCAGAAAACTTGTATTTTGAATTGGTGAATTCATCTTAGGACAACATCCCTATTTATAGGTGAAAATAATGGTCAGTTAGGGAAGTTATCAACTCAAATTTGAAATTTAGAACGTTGGATAAAATATTAGAAATCAATAACTGTTTAACAGTCAGAAACTACTGTTAGTCGACTAGGGTCTGTAGGGTAGTCGACTAGTAGAACAATTTTAGCCTGGGTTAGTCGACTAGAAAAGGAAGCAAGTCGACTATATAAAGACTGATGCGAATGATAAGTTTTTAGAAACTATAATTAGTCGACCAGTAGAAAAAGTTAGTCGCCTATAATATTAGTTAGTCGACTATAACATTAGTTAGTCGACTAATACTGCTAGCAGACAACAAACAAAGAACTAATATATTTTTGTGGAAGGACTTAGTTGACTATATAAATGATCAAGTCGACTGGAAGATATGTTAGTCGACTAGTTTAAGATATAAGTCGACTATATGACTATATTGTGTGTGTGATCAAGGTTTTTAATAAAAATTCTAAAAATACACAAAAATAGTCAAAATCTTTGTATGAACTTGAGCAACCAGAACTTAGTATAAACTCTTGAGATAGAGCTCTAATGCATTTGTATCACATTTGTTATTCATCATCAAAATCTATCAATCTGTAAGCTTCAACATTCTCTCCCTTTTTGATGATGAAACCTGTGTGCATAAAAACTCCCTCTGCAGAGAAACTCCTCCTGTAGTGAACAGGTTATAACAAATATATAGATAATAATTGTTCTCCCTCTGCATGAGTCATAAGTCATAGTCATATATCCATTAATCTTATCCATATATCTTTGCCATATATCTTATCAGATTTCAAGAATTATAACACATCACATAATATCCAAATATCAAGAATCATAACATAGCACATAATATCCAGATATCAAGAATCACAACATATAACACATATATAACTTCAAACTGTCTCCCCCTTTGTCATTAACAAAAAGAGAAATATCACAGATCATAAAGATAGACATTAACAACCAACATTTTCATAACATAAAAGAAAATGTCAATTAGTATAATCAAAAACAAAAGAGTCATAGCAAAAAAAAATACAAAAAGATGCAATAACTCTAAAAATATGTAGTAATAAAAACAAATCCAACTCCATATACATCAAATGTCAGATCCGGGAGGAGAAGGTGGTGGAAAACAGGTCCTGAGGAGATCCAGAATTTCTTTCAAAAGACTCTATTTTTAGTTGCATGTTCATAAAATGCTCCATAAGTAGAGATTGATTTGTGAGCAATGCCGACTGAGAGTTTAGTATAGATTGTTGTTGGGCTTGTAGAGTCAAGATTTCAGCAGAAATAGAGTTATAAAAGACATCAGGATAGGAAGGAGGTGGTTGAGATGAAGGGGGTTCAGTGAATGGAGGTTGAGTGGAGGAGGAATGAACTTGAGTAGAACTTTATGAAGGAGGAGAGGGTGGATGTTGAGATTGTGGTAGAGGTTGAGGAAAGTCATGAAGTTTCATACGATGGAGAACGACACGATTAAAAGGCTCAAAAACTTTGATGACACTTGTTTCGAAAGTAAGATCTATTTTGAATTTTTGAAACACATGAGATAAAAAGGCTCCATACGGTAAGAAGGAAGTATGATCGTTGATAAGATTATCAAAAATTATCTTAGCCCAATTAACTCTAGTCCAGCCATGATGACATAGACACAAGTTGCTAAATCACGGGAATAATAGTTATAACTCCCGATTTTTGGGCATATATTATAGGCAATAATACGACCAATTAGATGAGGAATAGGTTTTAATTTATTGTTAGTCATTGGTAATTCTTGAAGTGGAAAAAATATATTTGATAAGACCTCATCATCATCCATATCAATGTCATTAAGAGATAGGTCGTGATATGGAATAGAAAGAATACGACCTAAAGATTTTGGGGATAACTTGATATGCACACCTTTAACTAGAGAATAGATATGAATATTATCATCATTATCTTTATAAGTTAAATTTGTGTAAAAAGGTGGATCAAGAAGGGATAATACCCTTACCTAGATTCAGTAGAAAACATAGTATAAAGACCAGAATTTTGAAGGTAAGAGACAATATCATAGTCATGAAAGTCTTCATACTTAACAAATCTACTAGACAAGATTTCTAACTAAGAAATTCTTAAGTAATCTTCTAAAACAGGATTTTTAAGAAAAACCCTAAAATCTATTTGAGAGGAAGATGAAGATGGTGTAAACTTAGATTTCTTAGATCTAGATATGAAAAGAACTGAAATTAAGGTTGAGAAAGCAGGAATTGAAAGTATAAGACAGAGATTGGAACGAAATTTACCCAAAATTGAAGGAAAAAGGAAGTGGGTTCTGCTGCAACTGTTGTCGTCGACTGCTGCTGCGATTGGAGAGAGGAACTGAGTAAAACAAGGGTTTTGATAAGGGAAAAGGGTAAATATGAGAAGTAAATATAAGATCAATGGTTAGGATTGAAAATAGGTAGAGATCGGATGCAAAATTTATGAAATGGGTCAGGTTCAAATGCCAAAAAACATAACACGGATTTTTAACAGGGGGATTAGTCGACTTTTCTATAACCAGTGTTTTAAAAATCCTGCTTTAGAAAATGATTATTTTAGAATTTCTCAGTTAGAAATTTGTCTGGTAGATTTGTTAAGTATGAAGACTTTCATGACTATAATATTGTCTCTTATCTTTAAAATTCTGGTCTTTATATTATGTTTTCTACTGAATCTAGGCAATGCTATTATCCCTTCTTGATCCACCTTTTTTACACAAATTTAACCTATGAAGATAATGATGATAATGTTCATATCTATTCTCTGGTTAAATGTGTGCATATCAAATTATCTCCAAAATCTTTACGTCGTATTCTTTCTATTCCATATCACGACCTATCTCTTAATGACATTGATATGGATGATGATGAGGTCTTATCAAATATCTTTCTTCCACTTTAAGGATTACCAATGACTAACAATAAATTAAAACCTATTCCTCGTCTAATTGGCCGTATTATTGCCTATAATATATGCCCAAAAATCGGGAGTTATAACTATTATTCCCGTGATTTAACAACTTGTGTCTATGTCATCATGGCTGGACTATAAGTTAATTGGGCTAAGATAATTTTTGATAATCTTATCAAGATCATACTTTCTTCTTACCTTATGGAGCCTTTTTGTCTCATGTGTTTCGGAAATTCAAAATAGATTTTGCTTTCGAAACAAGTGTCGTCAAAGTTTTTGAGTCTTTTAATCGTGTCGTTCTCCATCGTATGAAACTTCATGACTTTCCTCAACCTCCACCACAATCTCAACATCCACCCTCTCCTTCTCCACAAAGTTCTACTCAAGTTCCTTCCTCCTCCACTCAACCTCCATTCACTGAACCCCCTTCATCTCAATCACCTTCTTCCTATCCTGATGTCTTTTACAACTCTATTTCTGCTGAAATCTTAACTCTACAACCCCAACAACAATCTATACTGAACTCTCAGGCGGTATTGCTCACAAATTAATTCTACTTATGGAGCATTTTATGAACATGCAACTAAAAATAGTCTTTTGAAACCACACAAAAAGAAATTCTGGATCTCCTCAAGACTTGTTTTCCACCACCTCCTCCTTCCGGATCCGACATTTGATGCATATGGAGTTGAATTTATTTTTGTTGCTACATGTTTTTGGAGTTCTTGCATCTTTTTTATTTTCTTTTGCTATGACTCTTTTGATTTTCTATTGTACTAATTGATATTTTCTGTTATGTTATGAAAACATTAGTTTTTAATGTCTATTTTTATGATCTGTGATATTTTTCTTTTTGTTAATGACAAAGGGGGAGACAGTTTGAAGTTATATATGTGCTATATGTTGTGATTCTTAATATGTAGATATTATGTGTTATGTTATGATTCTTGATATCTGGAAATTATGTGATGTGTTATGATTCTTGATATCTAGATAAGATATATGGCAAAGATATATGGATAAGATATGTGGATATATGACTATGGCTTATGACTCTTGCAGGGGGAGAACAATTATTATCCATATATTTGTTATAACATGCTCACTGCAGGGGGAGTTTCTCTGCAGGGGGAGTTTTCATGTACACAGGTTGTCATCATCAAAAAGAGGGAGAATGTTGAAGCTTACAGATTGATAAATTTTGATGATGAATAACAAAAATGATACAGATGCATTGGAGCTCTATCTCAAGAGTTTATACTAAGTTCTGCTTGCTCAAACTTATACAAAGATTTTGACTATTTTTGTATATTTTTAGAATTTTTGTTAAAAACCTTGATCACACACACAATATAGTCATATAGTCGACTTATATCCTAGACTAGTCGTAGTGTTCTAAATATCCCCGATATAACCCGATATTGCGCCGATATTGCGTTTACGGCACCTAGCCGCAATGATTTGGCACATCCAAACCGATATAGCATTTTTCATCCAAAATCGCCGATAAATAGGCATGGACCCGATATATTGGCCGCAATTTCGGCGATTTTAGACCCGATATAGCGTTTTACACCCAATTTCTCGGTTAGGTATTTGGATAATTCGAGTGATGTGGCAATGTGACATTTCTGAAGATTCTATACTTGGATAAAGATTATGGATTCATAAGCTTAATGCAAGTTATCGAGTTAAGTATATCTTAAACATATAAGTATGTTGTTTTATGTAGATTTATATAATTTATACATATATTGTCTTATTGAGATACGATTTAAGACAAGAAGAAATGTATATTACAGTCTGATTTTGACATCCGATTTTTGAAAATATCCCCGATATATCCCCGATATATCTCCATCTCCGATAAATTTTTCCGGCCGATGTAGCCGCTGTGGCCGCCATTTAGAACACTAAGTCTAGTCGACTAACATATCTTCCAGTCGACTTGTCCTTTATATAGTCGACTAAGTCCTTCCATAAAAATATATCAGTTCTCTGTTTGTTATGATGTTATCTGTGAGCAGTATTAGTCGACTTACCTACACTGCTACTCGACTAACTAATGTTATAGTCGACTAACTTTTTCTGCTGGTACGACTAATTATAGTTTCCAGAAACTTATCATTCGTATCAGTCTTTATATAGTCGGCTTGCTTCCTTTTCTAGTCGACTAACCATGCTAAAATTGTTCTACTAGTCGACTACCCTATAGACCCTAATCAACTGACAGTAGTTTCTGACTGTTAAACAGTTATTGATTTCTGGTGTTCTATCCAACGTTCTAAATTTCAAATTTGAGTTGATAACTTCCGTAACTGACTATTGATTTCACCTATAAATAGGGATGTTGTCCTAGGATGAATTCATCAATTCAAAACACAAGTTTTCTGCCCAAAACTCGGTTCAAAAATTCTGTTTTTCTGAAAACTTGCTTCTACTTTCTGTTCTTCACACAATTCCAATCCTATTGTGAAGAATTCTGAGAGTCCACATATAAGAGACCTTGTTCACAATCACGTACAAGATTTAAGGCTTATAAGATTCATTGTATTCATTCAAAGAGTTGTCTTCTTGGTGTAGAGAAGAGTTGTACAGATTTGACAAAGGTTATTTTGTCAAGTGGTGTACAAGGAGTTGATTTTGACGGTGTATCAAAATCAAGATAAGAAAAATCTCAAGCGGGTTACTTGGGGATTGGACGTAGGTCATAAGGACCGAACCAGGATAAAATCTCTTGTGTTTGCGTTTGCATTTTTCTGAGATTTTTTCTGTACATTTACTTTCCTACAAGTAGTTTATTTTTAAAAGTTTATAAACACTATTCACCCCTCTCTAGTGTTTGTGTTGCCTTACCTATGGATTCTACAGCACTTACCTCATTGGATAACCTAATGCGACATTCATCCCAAGGTCTAAATAACCCCAATGTTTGGTTTCCAAAAAAGCTAATTCAGATATTTAGGAGCACATTTGGTTTGTCAATTCTCAAGCTGAAATACTTTTGTTTCTGCAGAGTTTCTTTTTTTTTTTCTCCAAAGGCTTTAAATCAGCTCACATCCTCAACATTTTAAGCTGCGCCATTTAATCAAAACCATTATGATACTCTGTTAGCCTCCCTCACCTCTGTTAATATACTTCATCTGAGTTATTCATCAATGTGATCAGTCTGATCACCTGAACTTGGAAGAGACATGAAGATAGGGTCATATGATGCAACATGCCCTAGACCAAAACCAGCTTTACCAGCTAATAGGAAGTTCCCTGTTGGAAGAAGCGAGGTTTATTCACCAGCTAATAGGAGTTCCTTGTTTGAAGCAAAAGATAACTCAAATTAAATTATCATACATGGCACAAAATGTGTTGATTCTGTATGGTGTTTGTCTTCCCTGTTTTTTAGATCCACTTATGTATTCATATATGTATTATCTGATTTTATTTTCTAAGAGTTAAGTTCAATACTATTTTCCTCTATTCCTTATAGATGCTTCCACGTAGTTCTGTTTCTCTGTCCTTATGACATGAGTTATGTTGTACAGTAATTTGTTATTGGATGACAGAGGCTATTCATTTCATCGTCAACTTATAGAGCGATTTCGAGAGAGAAAGAGAAATTTGCATATAGTCTTTATTGATGTAGAAAAAGCTTATGATAAGATGCCAAGAAGTATTATGGTGGACATTGATGAAAAAGGGAGTCCCTATCAAATATATTGACATAATCAGGATATGTACGATGGAGTAATGGCAAATGTCAGAACTTGTGGAGGCATAACAAGTTATTTTTCTATCACAATTGGATTACATCAAGGATTTGCTTTGAGTCCATTCTTATTTGTCATAGTGATGGATGAGTTTACTAAAGCTATTCAGGATGAGATACCGTGGTGTATGCTATTTGCTGATGATACTGTCCTAGTCGATGAAACGAGAGCTGGGTTAAAAGCAAAATTGGAGTTATGGAGGCGAACTCTAGAATCTCGAGGTTTTAGATTAAGTATGATCAAAACAGAGTATATGGAGTGTAAATTCAGTAAACAGAGAATCTGAGATTATAGTATTGTGACACTAGATGGTCAAGAAATGTCGATGAGCAGTCATTTTAAAGTACTTGGGTTTTATTATCCAAAAGGATGGGGAGATCAATAGTGATGTCAACCATGAGATCTAAGCCAACTGGTTGAAATGGAGGAGCGCAATAGGAGTTTTATGTGATCGTAATATTCTGTTATGACTGAAGGGAAAGTTTTATCAGACTGCTATTAGGTCAGTTTTGTTATATGCCATAGAATGTTGGGCTATAAAGAGATATCATGCCCAGAAGATAAGTATAGTAGATATGCTCATGCTTCGTTGGTGTGTGGTAACACAAGGAGAGATAAGATGAGAAATGAGGATATTCGTACTAAGATAGGCGTACCCTCTATAGAAGAGAAGATGAGAGAAAACCGCCTACGATGGTTTGGTCATGTACGACGTAGACCTATAAATGTGCCAGTCCGGCAAGTAGAGCGTATCAAATTAAGACAAGTTAAAAGAGCGCAGGGGAGACCGAAGAAAACATGGATGGAGGTAATACGACAAGATATAGAGGCTAAAGGTCTTAGTAATGGCATATTGTTCGATAGGAATGAGTGGAGAAAGCTGATCCATGTGTCCGATCCGGCGTAATTCTCTCTTTTGGTTTGTGTAGCCTACACCAAATACTTGGGACAAATGGCTTAGTTGTTGTTGGATGTCTGGGCATGTGTGAAGCACATGTAAGAATTTTTTTAATTTTTTTAATGATAATATAATTTGTGTTAGGGATGCTTCAAATAAAAAACATCTCAAATGCTATAAATGAACTAATCCAATCATAGTCTCTAAAGCTGGCACTCTCCAAAGCAAAACATATAAACAACTTTAATGGTAATCTAATACCCCCACCCCAAGACTTCTGAACTTTAACGGTAACGGACTCTCCAAAGCAAATCATAGTCTTTGAAGTAATGGTAGTGTGTGGCTTCTGTTTTTACATTCTTATACTCTAACAGCATCATACCAAAGGCCTTGCGACCAGGCACCACATTTGAGCTATTAGTTGGTCTTGTTTCCATTTTTTTTCTTTGCAACTGAAATGTTATTGCTTTTGTCATGATCTAATTCTGTTCCTGCAAAACATCTGTGTGATGTCTAATCATTTGCAAGGAACACAAATGGTATTGCTTGGATGTTTGTCTCAAATATCAGCTGTCTTCCCTTAAAATAACTTTGTAAACACCATAACAACACATCTACTAACTTTGCCATGATGGAATCACCAGTATATGCTGCTTTGCCATGAAGGTGTTATGGTCACATTGCATCTATGAAAGGCTTACCAGTTTTTACCAAACTATGGATTCCCCCAACGGCTGATTTTTTTTTTTTATGTGATATAAATCTTCTACATATTTATATTTTATATGCTACTGTAAGGTACACATATTCCTTATGTCAGACTTTTGGAAGGTTCCCATGTGTAATCTTCTGTGGGCTTAGATGCAGGCATCTGCATTACTTGTCTACGTCTCACTCTATTATCACATACAACTTGAAGAGGAAAAAAAAAACTTCGCTCTTCAGAATCTTCACTTGTCAGCTGTGTTGCCGGTCCAAGTAAACACTGCACTGATTATAAATGACAAAGTTGCTTCCATTCAGCCATCAAAAGATGAAAATTAATTTGAAGGGAAGCACGACTTCACTTTCTGTTAATAAGGTGTTAATAAGGCGACTCTGTTGAATGGTCTCCTTGTATTGCTGCGAAAGTTGAGATATATGACGCCATGTTTATTGAGCTATTTTTGAGACATTGAAAATTTTGAATAGCGCGTGTATTTGTTTAACAAATTTTTATTGGCTGATCATGGCTAATTCATGCTGCCCAGGAGTGGAGAAAGGCTCAAAAGAACCAAAGCTGGAGAAGGTTGGGAAGATAACTATCGAGCAGCTGCGTGCCATAGCACAGGAGAAGCTGCCTGATTTGAACTGCACCAGCATCGAGTCAGCCATGAGAGTTGTTGCAGGTACTGCAGCTAACATGGGCATAGACATCGACCCTCCCGTGCTGGAACCAAAGAAAAAGGTTGTTTTGTAGAATGCAATGTATGTAACTTTTAACTTCCTGTTGCGCATTGAAAGGCTTTTCGCGTGCTTAATTTGAACAGTGTTGGTTTTGACATTTTTTGTAAATCAGAAATTGCTAAATTTAATCAGGAACTAGCAAGTTTCTTGACACACCTTGGAATGGTCAAGCATGGTTATGTTGAGCCCATACTGATTTGATTTGATGCCTTTCAAAACTGGAAAGGTTGCTGTTTTTCCACTTTATCTTTTTTAAGGAAGATGCAAGAAGAATATCATCAGAAAAGATAAAACAGTGAAGAGAGTAGCATCCTTTAATAGATTTGAATGGACCCCATATTAATTTGATTCTTAAATCTTCTGTACATTTGGAGACAGAATATTACTTCACTCTTAGCTGGATGTAAAAATTTTCGGTGGATGGTGGTATGAGGATTTTTCCATAGTGAAATATTTTGTAAATTTTATTAGTACAATAGTTCAAATAATTTACGAGCATTTTATGCAAATAATATAGCTCAACTATATCTATGCAAACCTTGAGGATCATTATTATCATTATCTAAGCCTTTTCCCATCAACATATGATCAGCTATGGAGCAACGGTCGATAAAAGATTTAACAAAGTTTTATGATTGTTAGTTGACCTTTCCATAATTGGTGTTAACTTCATAACTAAGAAAATTATGTACATGATTGGCATACTATAAACTTAAAAGACAAATTGGTGTTCTCCAAATTCTTTGGAACTTCGAAAGACATCGAGAAGAAGAGAAATGATCTATGGGTGCAAAGCATCATGATATGGATTAGATATGACATTTACTATATACTACTTGTTTTCCAATCACAGTTACAGATACAAATATAGTCGGGTCAGAAACAATCATTACTTTTTTCCTAAAATCTAATACATATACGAAATATGTATGAAGGAAATGGATACGATTACTGATTGGCTAAATAGATTTCATGTGTTACCATTCATCGTAATTAAGATCAAAACCAATTACTTACAAATTCACTTGTCCCAACGCTAGGAAAGTGATACTTAAATTACTTAACAAGCACATTGGGACTCAGGCATCCACAAAGATCGAATATAAATCTGTCCTCCAACGAAGAAAAGAATAGAAAAGGGTCCTAGAAGAGCCAGGGGCGATGGCCTTCTACCGGAGGGGAGCATCGCCAGGCTCTCGCCGAAGTCAGCTCAACTTTGTGTTAAGAGCGAGTGACTATGCCAGCTTGCTTCATGTGACTAAACAGGATGTTGGTGTTTGCCACCCACCTGCAAACAAAACGCACGCATGTGATATATATCATGTAGATATAATGCAAGAATTATGCATTCTTTTTTCATAAGCTAATTATGTATATGAGCTAGAACGACACGGTATTAGGCATGTTTCAGATATGACTCGAGATATGGAATTTTATCATATGTGTAAATGTTTTCTAATCATGGATACAATTACGAGTATGAATACAGTTCTACAAAGAAAACTCATATCCATATTTGCTTCCAACACAAATAAACATCTGGATCAGGTCGAGTTTAATCATTTCCTTTTGCATTTTGCACCCGCAGAAGGACATGCATGAAAACAGCTCTTGTAGGAGTTTCTATCTTTTAGGAAGTGCGAGTTAACCTGGTTATCTTCTTCTAGATCCCGACAGCTCTCGTGGTGCTTGGTTTTGATTCAGTGATTATAAGGAGATTGTGACTCTTATCAACAGTATAACCTCGAAATAGGGCTTGTTAATGCTAATTGATAATTTTTGTTAAAAGAGTACAATATGTCAGATATTATAAAATATTTCTAATTATACAAACCAATAATTATGTGATTAAAAACTGAACACAAACTGTACATCAAACTGTACTTAAAAGTGATGGAGCGTGATCTACATTATTCTCTACCTTAAAGGAGAGTGCACTGAGAGGATGAAGAGAGAATCATCAGACTCCAGTGGATGAAGCTGATTCTCCATGAAGCGAGAATCAGCAGATTTTAAACAGTGACAATGACTTGTTGACAAAGGGTTGAAGCAACAAGGCAAATCGTTTGGAGATGATACTTATTGACCGAGGGTTTGAAGCAATAATGCATCTAAGGGCCTGTTTGTTATTTCTGGTAGAGAGAGAAAGAGAGAGGAAGTAGGAAGAAATCCGGCTCAAATCCAAGCTCTCGTGTTTGGTTTGCTGAGGAAGAGGAGGGGAACACGGAGGCAGAAATCCGAACAGGCACTGACTAGGGTCGCCGCGGGGATAACGTCCCCTTTCTTCCTCAATCTCTTCCACCCAAAATCGACCCGAAGAGAGCTTGAGCTCGGGGTTCTAGGGTGTGAAAATCATTTTTTTTTGTTTAATTGCTCGTATCGTTCTCTCTTCTTCTCCTTCCTCTTCCCCTCTCCCTCGTCTTTCTTCTTCCCATCAAACAGCCAGAAACTAAAGAGGGGAAGAACCCTCTCTCTCTCTCTTCCGCCTCTCTCTTCCTTCTCTCTCTTCCAAAATGCCAAACAGGCCCCAAGTCAAGAATGTTCCCCCTAGAGTTTAGATTCATGTTTGAGTTCTTACTTTTATGTGTAAGATGCTTTTAACAGGTGCATGATTGGCACTTTCTTTCTTTTGCTCAAATCTCCACATGATTTGTGGAGCCATACGCCATGTGTAGGGTGTGGACCTCGTATGTCATGCTGGGAGTGACATTTGAACTAAAAAAATTTGAATTGGAAAAGTTTTCGTCTTTATGCCAACTGACTCAAGTTCAACCCGAATCTATCCACACCCAACCTAAAAGTTACTGGTTTCAAATACTAATTCGGACCTAAATTCAACCTTGACCATCACCCAAATCTTTTCCCACCTTCAGTATGGAGTCAGCTATGAGGACAGTTCAGTTCTACAAGTGTGTCCGATGCACTGCTTGTTTTGAAATTCAAATCAACACCAGTGACTAGTAATTGAGATACCGCACTTATTGAGTGAACAAAAGAAAACGTTCTCAAATCTAAATCCAACCAAATTTTGCCTTCAAATTATTCGGTTCAAATTTAATCCGTATGGTGGCATGTGTACCACCTTAATAAAGATGTTCCTGACATGTCACATTAATTAATGAAGCACTAAATCATTAAGGTGAGGTGATGACCCTTTTCGAAACAAACCTCGACCACTGAGAAGGAGAGAGAACGAGAAGCTCAAGACAAAAAGCTCCAGACGCGGCGGGACCTCCAACGTATTCTCCCTCGCGCCTTTTCCCTTTCTTCATCAAATCCTAATT
Source organism: Agave tequilana (assembly GCA_038442645.1). Lineage (NCBI taxonomy): Eukaryota > Viridiplantae > Streptophyta > Magnoliopsida > Asparagales > Asparagaceae > Agave > Agave tequilana. The sequence goes on from JAVJIF010004105.1 coordinate 214,831, forward strand.
TATTGTTACAATACTAATCCCCATAACAAACCATTAAACATAATTAATTTGACTCTTAACAGTCTAACGAAGAGAGAAGGGAGTAGGAAACGCTGTTCACAGGGATTATAATGAGAAAAGAAAACAGAGAAGAGTGAGAAAGTGTGTCTGTGGTGTCAGGAGAGTACGAAACCAAATCCCATCACTGCTGCAGCCAAAGAGATGAAAAAGCTGCACCTCTGCTTGCTGCTGCTGCTCTAACAGTACAAAAAACCAGAAAGGCGTGGACCACGGTCCAACTCACACACTCTCTCTCTCTCTCTCGCTTGAGTCTATTATCGCATGGACAAGACCAGCATCAATCACAGCAAGCGCTGATGTAGCTGAATATCTGATGCACCGCCGTTGCAATCTGATCCGCTGACACCAGCTTGCACTCCTCTTCTACCTATTCGGTTTCATTACAAATTCCAACCACGCATTTAATCAAACACTTACAAAGCATTAACAAAAACTGCTATAGCTCAACTTAATTAATTCCCATTGGGAATAAGTTTGTAGTACCTTGAGGTTTAGAGAGTAGAGGATGGAGCAAGCATCAAGCGAAGCAATGTTGAGGTGCAGAACGGTGAGCCCAATCTCCTCCAGGGCCGCAATGCCTCTCACCAGCTGCCCTCGCCGCCTCCGCCCCACGATCTTGAGATTCACGTGCCCCTGCACCACCGTCGCCTCCACGTCCACGCCCGCTCTACCCTCGTCTTGGGCACCGCGGTCCAGCTGGCTGTACGAGTAGCCGGTGTACTGCGGCGAGTTAAGAAAATCGCTGACAAGCGGCGGCCGCGGCGACACGTGGCGCGCCTCGTCCACGTCGTTGGTGCAGGACGAGGAGACCGAGCATGATGACGTTGTTGTGGTGGCCGTCGCGGTCGCGTCACCGCCGGCTCGCATCCGCTTCTTCGCTTGGAGGGAGAGGAGCAGCTGCTCGAGCTCCTTGACGAAGTCGATAGCCCCGGCGATAATGGACGCTTGATCTGCCTGCGTTCAAAAATCACCATCAAATCTCAGCCGTTCAGATAAAAAAAACTTGAGATTAATCGATTGTTAATTAGGGCTTTACTCGTTGAACAAATGATTGGGGCATGAGAGAGCGGAGAGTGCTGAGATGGCAGTTCATCAGTCGCCGGCGGTTGCGCTCCACGGCGATGTGATTTATCCGCTGGCTCTCCATCTCCTGCGGGTTCTTCGCCGACGGCGGCTGCGGAGCACGTGACCTCTTCCGCTTCTTCCTCTCCTTGGTGCCCACGTTGGCAGCGGTGGCAGCTTTCGTGGGTCCCAACGCCGACCCAGCCTCCGGCGAGGCGTGGGTGACGCAGCTCTCGAGTTGCTGCTCCGCCGGCAGCCGGAAAGGTTCGATCTTGGCGATGGTGGTCGCGTTCGGGCGAGCGTAGCGGGCTTGTATCTCGAGGAGGCCCTGGATATTCGATTCGTGATGGAAGCGCTGATGGATTTGGAAGTGGACCTGCTTCTTGTCTTCCTCTTCCTCTTCCTCTGCCTCTGACTGAGTTGCGCCATTGAGCATTTGAAGGAAGGAAACCTGCGGGTAGCCCATGTGATCAAGTGCTGCACTGCTTGTTTCTGCGGCCATGGCCGCCGCTTGCTCCAAGCACTCCGAGCTCATCTTCTGCCAAAAAACTGATTTTTATGACAAAGTAACAGGAGTTAGCAACTGGTTTTTCTTCAAAGAAGAGATTTTGAGACCGGGAACAGCATTGAACGAGCAAATTACACAGACCCAAGGGGGAAAAAAACACAGTTCATTTTGTTAAAAAATGAACTTTTTCTCTGCACTGCGTTGCATTGTGTAGAAGAGAGAGAAGTACTTACAAAGGAGTTAATGGATCCTCGTAGTCTCTCCATCTACAGTGCTCTGCCCCTCCCTCTTCCTTAAAAACTCACTTCCAACTCCCTCTTCTGGCCCGCTCACAGCAGCAGATTCATCAAGGGGGCTCCTTAAATTCTCTCAAACCAACCCAGAGCAATAAATACAGAGGAGGTCAAATGCATCCCACAGCGGAAACAAGAAAGGAGACCGAGACCCTCATTACTTATACTCGCAGCTTTCTATTCTCCAAAATGCAATTTAAATAAATGTTGTCAACAGGGGAAGAGAGAAGGAGAGCAGAGAAAAAGGTGAAGCAGATGAAGATATGGAAAGTTTCAAACAAGGGGAGAGTAGAGACTCTAGCTCAGAAAAGAATTATGGGTTGGTGAATAAATATACCCACAGGAGTCGGACAAGAATGCTGCAAAGGTAAACACATGGAGAGAATCAGAGAGATGGGTTTTTTTTGGGTGGCGTTTGTTTGGCGTTGGGGTGGGGGGCTGGGATTTTGGATTAGAGATGCCAGCGCTAAGATCTGGGGATTGTGGGTAGGGATGTAAACGAAGGGGATATGTAGCAAAAAATGGTATTAAAGTAATTATGTTTTTTTTTTTTCTTTTCTCACAAATACGAAAACAAGCACAAATATTTGTACGTTCAAAAAGAAAAGTACGGCTATACGGATATTTGAAAGGACTACAGGCTACATTTGTGTCAAGTTTTAGAAGGGAAAAAAAAAGGAGTTTAGAAGCTGATTTAATATTGGTCAAGACTACGCAAATGATCAATCTAAAATCACGAAATCTATTAATATATACCTAAAATTTAATATAACAAAAATTCTTTATTTTAACACAAAAAACAGTATGTATAAAATTTTAGTATTGTTGCCATATAATAAAAATTCTTCATTTAATTCAAAAAATTCTGCACTTAACTTTTGTATTGATACTATTCACTCATAATCAATAGGCCGACGAACTTAGAAAGTTCCAGTGTTTTAGGAATCTGTAGAGCTCTTATTATTATTCTAAAGATAAATCTTAGCATTTGCAAAATTAATCTTGAACAAAATGAAAAGAGAACAGGGAATGAAGATGAATCAACAAACTTAGAACGTACAAAGGTTTAAGAATTTATATATTTGATATTGTTCTATTTCTTGAAATCCTATGATACACCATGGAAATGACTCATAGTACCTTCCCACTAAAGATCCAAGGGTTACACCAAACCAAACCCCCCGCAAAAAAAAAAAAAAAAAAAGTAAGACTTAGTAAAAAGAAAATGAGAAGAAAAAAAGTATAAAAAAGGAAGATAATAAGAGGGAGAAAATATAAAACAATAGTTTTCGTGAAAATTCCATTAATTCTGTGTGCTAGTTATTTTTCTTTATTTGTATTAGAAACACAAAACCTACAACTTTTAAGTTATTTTCTTGGTTCGCAACAACATTATATTTGCAAATGAAACTGATGTTATTGACAATTTTTTTTTAAGTTTGTAGGGAAAGAGGAGATAAAATAAATCGGAAGAGTTTTTAAACTCATTGGAAGAGATAGCGCAGAGATTTGAGTTCAGGGTAAGTGAGAACACAGTTCAAAGCTGGCCAGGCAGAGTCCGGTTGACCGCCCGGTCGACTGGCATGCACGAGCACAGGTGTGGCCTGATCGACTGCCCGGTCGACCGTGGCAAGGGAAGCGGTCGACTGACAGGCACAACTTGAGCTTCTATTGGTCCCGGTCGACCGATCGGTCGACCGAGGGACCGGGTCGGTCGACCGACCGGTCGACCTACAGGCGAATTTCCTCTCCTGAACGGATTCAGACTTCTTTTCTGTTTTAGAGTCGAATCCAATTGTAGTTTCCTAAAACCTGGGACACTCTGAATATAAATAAGGGTTAAAGCCCTCATGAATTGTATCTCTTGAATCCCTCTGGTATCCTATTATAATTGATTGTTGAATCAATTAAATCTCTCTCTTCCTTGCTCCGAAGACATAGGCAAATTGTCGAATCTCCTTAAATATTGTGTTTGCTTTCTCTTTTGTTTGTTTTTGTTCTTGTTCTTTGGGTACTTCTCGGCTGCATCTCTCTCTGTTTGTTTGGAGTTCTTCAATTGGTTGTTGCTAAGGATAGCACGAGCGCAACAATTGATATCAGAGCATCCCAGGTTTTTTGTGGGATCGTGTGTCAACTCCAAGAGCATTGGTTGCTGTTTAGCGAAGATCGTGTGTCGATCTCGGAGCAGCGCTGGGACTGTTTGTGGGATCGTGTGGCGATCTCAGAACAACATTTGGATTGTTCGAGGAATCAAATTTGGTGGAGTAGATCATTTCGGAAACTCTTCTAGGGTTTCACTTTGAGGTAAAAATCCTATCTTTATCTAATTTTTTATTTTGAGGAATCAATTGAGAAGATGGCTGGAGATAGTACATCTATGACGGAAATCATAAATTGACATCCATTGAAGATTGACGTGGTAAAGTTAATGACAAGAACAACTTTGGTATGTGGAGATGTGAGGTGATGGATGCATTAATGGCATCAAACCTCGAAGACACTCTACGGTTGGAAAAAAGGCGCAATTCTACTTCTGAAGAGAATTGAGACAAGATGAATCGAAGGGCGTGTGGCTTGATAAGGTCTGGCTTGACTCAAGACATCAAGTATCATATATTACATGAAACATCTGCAAGGCAGCTGTGAGAGATCCTAGAGAAAAAGTATCTGACGAAAAGCATCAAGTCGCGATTGCAGTTGAAGAGGAGGCTTTATTGCTTCCAGATGAAGAGATGACTCTCCATTGATGAACACATGAATAGCTAAACCAAGCTTCTTACAGACTTAATTAATGTTGATGTGAAGATCGATGAAAAGGATAAGGCAGTGATTCTATTGAATTTTCTTCCTGACGAAGAGTATGAGATCTTTACTCTTACCTTGATCAATGGTAGACAAACACTTAACTACAGTAAGGTGTCGGCTGCTCTTGTAAATTACAAAGGAAGCAGGACAGGCGATCCTCTTTCGAAGGTACATCAACAGAGGCGTTGACGATAAGAGGTAGAAGTTCCAATCGGAAGGGCAGAGGTGATCATGGGAGATCAAAGTCCAGACCAGCTTTCAGAGATCTGAAAAAGAATTAGTGCGCCTTATACAAAGAGCTAGGGGCACTAAAAGGTTGATTATCCAAAGGCCAAAGTTAAGATGGAGCCGAAGACCAAGGCAAATCTCGCACAAGTGGTCAGTACTCACGTCAGTACTTCACAGGCGGGTGGATCGGACTCAGACTCATTGATATTCTCTTTCTCTGTTACTACTCCTACTGTTAATTACTCATGTAATTCTGAGGAGATCTTAAATACAGGAGCTACCTATCATGTGTGGCCAAACATGAATTGATTTTCTAGCTTTGAGAAGCTAGATGGATATTTCGCTGTCATGAGTGATGATCATCCGTGTAAAGTGGAAGGGATAGGTACAGTACGTATCAAGATGTTTGATAGGATGATACGAGAATTGAAGGAAGTGAGGTATGTACCTCAACTTAAAAGGGATCTTATCTCAATTGGTGCTTTGAAAACTTTGGGTCTTGTGGTATCTATTAGATATGATGTTCTCAAGATGGTCAAAGGCTCAATGGTGGTTATGAAGGGCACCCGCCGAAATAATCTATACTACTTGAAAAGTAGTATAGTTACAGTCAGGTGGAGACTTTTATTTCTTCAGATGATGTTTGTACATAGGTTTGGCATATGAGGTTCGGACACGGAGGAGAAAATTCTTTGCAAGCTCCAGCAAAGAAGGGATCCTTGGAAGATGCATCTACCTGCAACATGGAACTGGGTGGATACGGCGTTCTGGACAAGAAGACGAAGGTGAAATTCGACACCACTACTCACTGCTCGGGAGGTCTTTTTAATTGTTTTCACATAAGTATATGGGGACCTGCCATGACTGCATCACTTGGAGGTCATAGGTACTTTGTCTCTTTATTGATAATTTATCTAGACATTGTTGGATATATCCCATGAGACAAAGATTTGAAGCCCTAGGTATGTTGGTGAAGTGGAAAGATATGATGGAGAAACAAATTGGTAGGAAGATTAAGGAGCTCACAATTGGTAATATTGAAAGATACAAGAACTAATTCCTACAATTTGGCCCGAACGCTGGTATTGATACTTACTTCACAGATGGAATACATAGGTTGACTAAGAAAATCAACCGTTTTTACTGGAGAAGGTTCGGTGTTTGTTGTCGAATGCACGATTAGACAAATCGTTTTGGGCTGAGGTGATTGTATATGCTAGCCATCTCATAAATGGATTGTCATCGATTGCGATAGGAGGTAAAACTCCTATGGAAGTTTGGTCTGAAAAAGCTGCTCAAGTTCATGATTGATGCGGGTATTTGAAAGTCTGGCCTACTTTGTGCTAAAGATGGCAAAGTAAATCCGCGAGCAAAGAAGTTTGTGTTTTTGGGTGTTAAAGAAATATGAAAGGCTACAAGTTATAGGACCCTGAAAATAAGGAGATTGTGTTGAGTCATCATGTCACATTTGATGAGACCTTATTGTTGAAGTCTACCGTCTCTCAGCAGGTGGAGAGGACGAAGACCAAGGATGTATCGTAGCGGGTGGAAGTTGATGCTACTCCATCATCTCCAGTTGGTTCAGTATCTGTAAGGACTTCACCGGATATGTCACCGAGTAATTATGTAGCCAGTTTGATGCTGAACATATTGAAGACATTGATGAGAATGTTGAATTATTTGCAGCCATTGGAACCAAGGTAAAGCCACGAAGGTGGGTGAAGAAGCATGAATCTCAAGTTGGTAACTGCGACAAATTGAAAGCCGTTGTTCTCTATGATGGTATTGGAAAGGAGGTTCATATGACCCAGCCAGTTTGGTTCGCTGCTGAAGATCTAGTCACAATTGCTTGAGCTCGGTGGAGCACGTTTAATGAACTACGGTTGGCTTGATCCCTTGGGCAAGGTACGTCGGCAGCTGTAAAGGTGCAGCCGTTTGGTGATGCAACCTATATGAAGCTATTTGGTGTATTTGAGTTCTCGAGAAGCTGATTTGTTCATGTGAGGTGAGTTGGACTTCACGTAGAGGTGAAGTGTTGTGATCTCAATGAACGTTTGATCTTCTAGTGAGAAGATAATTGAGCTTGCATAAAGGGGGTGTGCATCCAGTTTGTTGAGCTGGTGTTGGTATTTGGTGTGCTCTATTCAGATTTGGTTAGACCATTTTGAAGACATTTGGACTGAAGAGCCAGTCAATTGGAAAGTCAGTGTTGGCTCATGATGCGTTCTTCTTGAGGTCATTTGGAATAGTGTTTCATTCAGTTGCTGAGTTGTAAATACATTCGTTGGTCAGCTCATATGGTATTGTTTCTCTTTGGTGAAATGATGGGAAGACATATATGGTGCATCCAGTTTGGATAGCTGAGCTGAAATTGGAATCTATACAATTGATGTTGGAGTTTGGAGAGAGTTGCAAGTGGCGACGACAAACTCAATTTGGATCTGGTGTGATCATTGAAAATTAATTGTATATGTGCTCGCGATTCATTTTTTTAGGAAACGATTTCGTCCGTTGGCCAAGTTGAGATCGTGTGTCGATTTCGCCAAGATCATCTGTCGACTTTGCCAGATGTTCGTTGAAGTTCGGCTCAGATTTGAAAAATCTTCATTGAGGTGGAGAATTGTGGGGAGAGAGGAGATAAAATACATCAGAAGATTTTTTTTTATACTCATTGGAAGAGATAGCACAGAGATCAGAGTTCATATGAAGCGAGAACACAGTTCGAAGTAGGCCAGACAGAGCCCGGTCGACCGGCGTGTACGACATGCACAGGCGCGGCCCGGTCGACCGCCCGATCGACTGTGGTAAGGAAGCGGTCGACGGAAGCGGTCAACCGACTAGAACAACTTGAGCTTCTGTTGGTCCCGGTCGACCGACCGGTCGATTGAGGGACCGGGTCTGTCGACCGGCCGGTCGACCGACAGGCGAATTTCCTCTCCTGAATAGATTCAGACTTCTTTTCTGTTTTGGAGTCGAATCCAATTGTAGTTTCCTCAAACCCTGGGACTCTCTGGCTATAAAAAGAATTAAAGCCCTCATGAATTGTATCTCTTGAATCCCTCTGGTATCCTCTTGTAATTGATGTTGAATCAATGAGAGCTCTCTCTCCCCCTTGTCATGAGGACGTAGGCAAATTGTCGAACCTCGTTAAATATTGTGTTTGCTTTCTCTCTTGTTTATTTTTGTTCTTATTCTTTAGGTACTTCTCGGCTGCATCTCTTTGTTTGTTTGGGGTTCCTCAATTGGTTATTGTCAAGGATAGCGCGAGCGCAACAAAGTTCAACATCAATTTTAATGTACATATTAGTAGAATTATTTATATTATTTTACATCTAATGGTAAGGCTTGAAAGCAATTGGACTACATGTGTCAAAGTAATGAGCGCACCCCCCACCCCAAAATCACTTCTTCTTTGGTTGGAGGTGCAATAGTGTCAATAGTGCAACTGTTATGAATTTTTATAAGGGGAGTGAGAAGTGAAGTTGAGTAACAATTACGTGATAATCAATTACGTAGAATAGAACTAAGAAGTTAACAGTATGTTAAGTTAATGGTCACATGCATATTACGTGGCTATTTTATGACTATTATACTCTTTTTTATATAATTTTTTATTTTGAGAAATTGATTGTATGAGGCAATTTTAACTGAGCAGTATTTAGTCTTTTTCAACTTCGCTGTTATGGCGTGTGGTAGTTTTTTTGAACTGCTCAAGGAAGAAGAGAGTGTAATTTCACACGCCTTTGAAAGTGTTATAACGAACATGGAATCGAATTAAAAAGTCAGTTACCTATTTCTTTTTCATCTCTAATTGGAGCATTACCCTTTGGGCTTTCGGATTTGTATTTGGTTAACAGTACTTTTTGTGCATTATTATATTTGATTTGTCCACAGCGACGACACACAGACAGTCTTGGGGCCTCTCCTCTCTCCTCTGTGAAATACTCCAAAATCTAATTATTAAGAGGAGAGGGAGACTGCCGTACACTATAGGTCGCAGTGGCCAAGGGACCATCAAAACCAAAAGCAAATAGTTTCTTAGAAGAAAATTAGAGAAGGAAAAAAAAAGAAAAAAAAAAAGAAGATTACTATTAATAATCTTGGAAACGAGGGAGCTAAATTTGAGCAATTGGTCATGGTCACGATTAAATTATATCTGAAAATGGATAATGATGTGATGTAAGCTCCCAATGGCTCAGGATTGGTTGCTTTAGATTTCTCTCCGAGGGTTTTTTTTTTTTTTTTTTTTTTTTTTTTTTTTTTTTTTTTGCATTCTTCACTTCAGAAAGTTTGATGATGGGGGCAATATTGCAATTTTCTAATTTTCACCTCCATGGCCACTGACTGACTCCTCAATACTAGCTTTCTGAAGTGACTCAATAAAAAACTGTGTCTCGAGATCCATTTATACAAATAAAATAAAAAATAGTTGCAAATGCATAAAACTCTGTTTGGAAAAAAAGTGATCAGATCGAGTATTTTTCTTTCTTGACAATATCCTTTTAAATCCTTTGAAACAAGGTTTAACATTTTTCCATATTAATTGTGAACAAGATATCTTAATATCATCTTTAGAATTAGACCTAGTTAATTGTATTATTACTTTTTATATTTTGTTTTTTGTTTTGATTGTGATTTAGTCATAGTCATCTTTATTAGTAGACTTATTTATCCATTGATCAATATATCCTATCCGGACTTATATTTTGGCTGTAATTTAGTTTATTTTTCACTTTTATATAGTTTATCCCCTTTTTCAATAAATTAATTTTCTAGGGACTTGGTGTAATACTCTTGTTATGCAATACCCCAAATAAAATTAAATTAATAAAGAAACCTTAAAAAAAAAAATATTTGTATGCTTAACTTATTTATGCCAAGTTTCGAACTCATAGTCCTTTTTACCAAAAAAAAAAAAAAAATCTAAACCATAATACGACATTGGTGCGTGAATAGATAGGAGATCTAAATTATTTTAACAAATCTAAAACCAAATTTAAATTTCAAATTCTAATTGAAAGATCTCATGAGATTCTTATTAATTTTTATCTTAACAATCTCATTTCTTCTGTTGAAACCTACGTGCTAAAAATTCTTAGCTAAAAATCTTATCATATTATATTAATGTAACCCCTCTCCTTCTGCTTCTAAAAAAATAAAAAGATAAAAAGGAAGGACAGCAGGAAAGAATCACAGATCCAAACTTCTTCATCCTCCCTTCATCTCTCTCCTTAGAATCGATCATAACAAAGGAAGGTGTCCGAGGCATAGAGATTGAGGAGCAGAGTAAGGGAATCAATTCAAATAAGTAAATCAAATTTTCATGAATTAAAAATTTATTAAAGTATCATGATTAGATTCCTCTGTCTATGAATTTTTTTATCAAGAATTCTTATCTAAAGATCTAGATAAAATTAATTTGTATGAACTAGAATTTAATGATATATCATGTTTAAACTTCTTTTTATGAAACTTAAATCTCCCCTAAGATCTAAATTAATTTATATGAGCTATAATTTAATGATATATCATGTTCAATTTCCTCTTTTCATGAATTTTAAATCTAATCTAAAAATATAAATAAAATAAATTTGTAAAAATTAAAATTTTCAATTAAATTGAAATACCATGCTTAGATTTCTCTTTTCATGAATCTTTTCTTCATCAAAAACCTCACCTTTATTTACATGAAATATATAAAAATAATATATCAATAACTAATTAAATTATAGAAACTCTTTAAAAACAACAAAAATAAAATTTTGGAATATTAAAAAGAAAAAGAATTAGTTTGGATCAAAAAATTTACATATTAAAAATTTTCCTTTCAAAAAAAAAAAAAAAAATTAGAACCTAACCCCAAGATCTAAATTAAAAACATAAGGTAGTTTATCAATACACCATTAATGTAGAATTTAAATAAAAAAGAAAATTTCAAAGTTTATAAAAGAAAAAAAATATAGGAGACTACTCTCGGCCAAGCCGAGAGCAGCTCGCTGCACAGACCCGCTAGGTTTGTGCAGCAGGTCTGTGCTCGCACCCGGGTGTAGACCCGCACCTGAGTGCAGAGCCAGGTCCAGTGGCCTGGGCCGCCATTGGGCCAAGCCAAGAGAAAAAAAAGGTTGCTTTCGGCTAGACCGAGAGCAGGGCCCCTGGGCATGGTTAATGGGCCAGGTCAGAAAATAGAAAAAAATATTAATTCTGAAGCCCAGTTTTAGAAACCACAATTACAGTTCAGCCCACTGATTTTGAATTTTATTCTATTTGAACCCAACCCAAATACAAAAAACAGACCCGTTAACTAATTGAAAATTAATTTTATTTACTAGATAAAATTTGAAAAAAAGTAAAAATAGGAAAAAAAATATTTAGATGACCCCTAGAACCTACTGAAAACTTTGGGAGTATTTACATGTCATATTGGATTGAACCACTGCCTTCTAAGTTGAAACCCGCTATTTCAATATTTAGACTCGTTAAGGAATTTCATATTTTTAACTATTTAAACCCCATAAAAATCAGTAAATAAGATCTAAATAATCCTATAAACTCAATACATCATAATACAACCTTGTTTTAAGATCTGAACCATTCGTATTTAATTAAAACACTGAATAACATCATATAGGATATCTTATGTAAAATTCGATAAATTCTAATTCGAATACATTTAATGTAGATTTCTTCAATTGATTATGGTCGTCTGATAAGCCCAAGTGAGTATTATTTTACTCACTTTATAAGTATTATTTTTGTTTATTATGAAATGTCTGTTTATTTCTATTATTAAATGATAAATTATTAAGTGATTGTTGAATTTTCTAGTAATTATAAAATTGTTTAAAATTCTAAATGGTGAGATGTTAGTTTATTATAAAAAGGATTATTATTTATCTGAAATCAGAAGATACTATTATACTGGATCATAATGACACTGAGATGGTTTATGTTATCAAAGTCACTGGAAAATATATACTGTTCTACTGTTACATTGTCATCATTACTGTTATTATTTATGCTCAGTGATTCATGTGACATTTAGATAACTTATACCAGGTTGAAAAATTGATAGAGGAGACAATATCGATATTTTGGATGGACCTAGGATACAGGTTGCGCAGTCGAAATGGGTTCTGTTGGCCCAAAGGCCTATCACCCTAGTTTTGATGATGATCAACTCATGAAGTTATATTTACTAATGATCTTGTGTTTGATTAGTGACAGATTCATTATCAAGATCTTAGTAGGTGCATAGCTCAACAAAGGACAAAATATCAAGATTTGGAGCTAGCACGGTGTGATCCAAGGAGTTTTGGATCAAGCTTGGACCAAGTCAAGAAGATGAGAAGACTTCAAGTGAAGACTTCAAGAAGATGAAGACTTGTGTCTAGGTATAAGATTTTAGTTTTTGTTTTTAGTTAAAATGTAAAGGATAGATAGTTGGTGGATTGCTCAAGTTCATATCACACACACACTCTTGATAAAATTGCTTTCATAAAAGAATTTTATGTTTAGAAAAGATTTTTCATTTTGGAAAAATATCTACTTTGGTTTTTGGTATTTCTCATATACATCTTAACAAAACCAAGATTTATAATTAAGTCAAAAACATAGATATTTCATCTCTATTGTGTAGTGGATCATATCCATACACACTATGCTTCATAAGTTCAAAATATCTTGTTTTTGTATTTTGTGAAGTTATGGAAAAACAAGTTTTAGAAAAACATATTTTAGAAAAACAGTTTTTATTTTGATTGAAACTATTTTTGTGGATTTACTGTGAATTTCTGGGATTTTTATTATATTAAAAAGACCTATTTCAAATCCCTTAACTGTGCACAGACTCAGAGCTGGCTGTCAGGCCAGTTCGGTCGACTGGGCGGTCGACCGAATCAAGGTCCGGTCGACCGTACAGTCGACCGACGTGCACAGACTTGTGCACGTCTGGCAGCACAGTGGTCCGGTCGACCGGACGGTCGACCGCTGCAGAGAGTTCTGCTCTCTGTTTGTTTCGGTTGACCGACCGGTCGACCGGAGGCTGCAACGGTCGGATTTTTGACCGTTGCCGGTCGACCGGCCGGTCGACCGGTTGCTCTGACAGACCTCAACGGTCAGATTTTTCTGACCTCTATAAAAGGGGGTTTGGTCATTGTTTTGAGCTATGATTTTGGAGATTTCTAAGCCAGTTTTTTCCATCCTTTTAACAGAGTTTTCTCCACATATTTGAGGGCAAATACTTCCCATCTAAAAGGGAGTTTTTATTAAGAGAGTGTAAAAAGTGATTCTTTGAGTTTTTCACCATAGTTCTTTCCTTGCTTTTCTCACACCACACTTGAGCTATCCATTGCTATATTATCCTATAGGTGTGTTGTAGTGAGAGTTTTTGTAAGGTGATCAAAGTGTTGTGATCACCAAAGATCTTTCTTTGTTCTTTGAGGAGACGGGCAAGTGTGCTCGTTGGTGGTTGGAGTTCGGTTGTGAACTCTTTGGTTTGAGGTGCGGCCTCGGCGAGCTTGTGAAGCTTGCGTGTGTACGGGACTTGGGAGTCCGAGGGCTTGTAGGTGTTGCGGCACTGAGGAGAGATCCATTGGGATCTTGCATAGTGGAAATCCTTCGTGTGTCGAAGGCGGGGATGTAGAGCAAGTGTGCTCGAACCTCGAAACAAACCCTTTGTGTTTGCGATTGCTTACTCTATCTCTCTCTCTCTCTCTTTGTCTCATTTATATCTTGCATTACTTTCATTGTCTTTACATTTACATGCTAGATATATTCCCTTGTGCTCATAATTGCTATACTTGCTTGGGATTGTTGTTAACACTAGTATTCAACCAAGAGAGCCAACGCGGCACCTCAACCCATTCAAGGGGAATATAGAGGAGCTTGTCCAGAGCCTCGCAAGGGGAATTCGGCAACACTCTTGTGTTATACATAAGTGTTTAATTAAAAGAAGCCTTATTAGGTCATAATTGCTTTTAGCTTCCGCATTATTTGCATCATTGGGCATTAAGTGACCATTAGATTAGCCAACACCTATTCACCCCCCTCTAGGTGTTATTTCAATTGGTATCAGAGCTTGGTACTCTGATTTGGGTCTAACAACCTAGAGTTAAAGATCCTCTTTTTAGGCTAATCACAAGATTTTGTACACACACCATGGACTTCATGTCACCACCCACCTTTGACATTCTTAACATCCAAATTTGGAAGGTTAAGATGTCATTGTACCTCAAAGCCTTAGGCATTCATGTATATCTTGCCACTACTAATAATGCATACTCTTTAGATGGTAAGAATATTGAGGCTAATGCAAAAGCCCTTCATGCTATCAAGTCAACCCTAAATGATGATTATTTATCTAGGGTTTCTAATGTTGAATCGGCTTTTGTAGTATGGAACATCATCACCTCCCTCGGCGAAAAAGATCTATACTATGCGGGGAGTGACTCGGATGTTGGAAGCGACACCTCCAACAAGTGCTACATGGTCCAAGGGGATAACCCCCTTGAGGTAAATTCCGAATCCGATGATGATGACATGTCATATGATGAGCTTACTACCTTTTGTCATCTATGCTTGAAAAGTATGACATGATTAAGAAAGAAAATAAAAATTTGAAAAAGAATATTGCTTGCATGCATGTAGAATAAGACTCTTTTAAATCTAACATTGCATGTTTAGAAAAGGATAACAAAAATTTGAAAAAGAATTTTGATGCCATGCTTAATGAAAAAGATTCTTTAGAAAATAAAATGGCATGCTTAGAAAAGGAAAACAATGATTTGAAAAATGAAAATGTTTCCCTCATGTCAAAATTGAATGATTTATGTGAAGGGAACACTACTTTGAAAAATAAGATTGATTTGGTGGAAAAACAAAGAGAAGTTGTTTTTCAAGAAAATAAATCTTTGAAAAGAAAAATTTGTGAAAAAGAAAAAGATTTTGTTTCACAAAAGAAGAAGAAAAATGATTCTTTATCTCATCATGCTTTTCATGCCACCACTAATGAGATTAAAGATTTGAAAAATAAAATAGATAGTTTGAGCTCTAATTTGAGCACATGTGCATTCAATCATACTAAGTTGGAGTCAATGTTTTCAAAGAAACAAACTCCATCCATTCATGCACATCATCATGCTTATGTTGCACAACATGATCACACTCCTACACATAAGCATACTAAGGTGTACACATGTACACATTGTGGCCGCAAAGGTCATTTAGCAAAATATTGTTTTGATAAGAAACCTCATTTATATTTTGCTAAGTATAAAAGATTTTGGGATCCTTACAATAAAGCTAACCCCAAGGACCCAAGAAAGTATGGGTACCAAAACCCCCACCCTTTGATTTTGATGTAGGTGAGGGCTCTCACAAAACGTGAGAGGATTGGTGCCTTGATAGCGGATGCAATGGACATGATGGACAAACTTTTGGATGCATGCTATCAAGGAGATTTTGGTGGGAAAGACCACCATGCTATGGAGCTTTGGAGTTGGTAACAATTTCTAAACTCCTACTTTTTATGTACGTGCTTTTACTTATGTCATATTCATAAGCATGTTCATGATTTTATTTGATTTGTGCTTCATGTGGTATTTACATGCTTAGATGTAGAATGTATCAAACTTGCTTTTATACATATATAAATAGTGAACTACAATTGACTCATATATATTTTGAACTTCATGCTCACTTGTATCCACTATATGCATATGTATAGACTAGTTTTGATGATTCTCCGTTATACATGTTTTACCTATTTTATGTTCCACTTCATGTATATGCATGTTTAATTCAAATCTAATAAATATACATGTATACCCGTGAGTCTCTTGCCTTCATGCAAATACATTTGATAGACTCTTTTAATATTTGGGATATGTATGCGTATTGTTAGATTTGTATAATTCATACATATACCATGAAGATTGTAATTCTTATGAAAAATGATTTTGAGTTGATTTGTTTTGATAAAAATAATTTTTATGTGTTGTTCAATAAAAGTTTTAGTCATATTTGATTTGAGCTTCATTGACGATTTCATGAAGATACCTTTTACATAACTTTTGATCACTCACTTTTTAAGAAAATAGATAATATTGAGCTTTATGGAATATGAGTGCTTGAACTTTTATGTATTTAGTATTATTCATGGAAAACATTTGACTTTGTATTTTGAAGGATCTTTAACTAGTTCGTCAAAAATCCATTTAAACTAGTTATCTATTCTTCAAATTGATTCACATGATCCTATTTTTAATCATATGGATAAATTCTTTTGTATTCTCAAAATTTATTTGATGCTTCATGATTTGAATATTAGTTTAAATGTTAGTATTTGTCAACACTTGGATTTATACTTGTACACATTATGGATCACAAATAAATCTATATATGATTGGGTTTGAATGCTTATTTGTGCCCATTAGGTGTGCTAGTATAGCCTAAGTTTTGATGATTATTACATTTTAAACTTGTATTCCCATTTTGGATTTATGCTATGATCATGTGCTTTCATTTCATGTATATGTTTGTCTTGCCAAAACATTAAGATATACATGGATACCTCTTGAGTCGTTTGCCTTTCATGCAAATCTATATATGGACTCAATTGTGTTTTAAGGATATGTATGTATACTAATGTCTTGTCAAAACATACATATATCTTGAAATATAAATTTTTGTTTTTAATAAAAATTTTGTAATTTTCAATAAAATTTTTGTGATGGATTTCATGATTTCAAAATTTAAAGGAATATTGAGTTTTATTGCTACTTTTCATGATACCATGTTCCACATAACACTAGCATACTCACTTCTTTTGAAAATTTTATGAACTTCATGGATATTAGAGTGTTTTTAGTGCCATGTGATTTACTTGTGTTTCATGAAAAATATTTTTCTAGTGCAAATTCTTCATTTGGTAGAGTTTTTCAAACTAAGCTTATTTTCAAATCTATTTTTGAAAACCCCTACCATCCATGGGAGGATGGATGGGCGATTATGCCTTGTATGCTTCATTGAAAATCTTTTACCTTGTGCATATGAAGGGTGGTAGGTTATGAGATATACACTTGATTTATTGTTATGTCAATTGGTATCATTGAATCGTTTCAATTGGTATCAATATGAACTTATTTTGTATATACTCATATTTTATTTTCTTATATATATGTATGTATCAATTTCAATTGGTATACTCATTTCTCATACATATATATGATTTCCATGTGCTTAACTTACAATTGGCTCACATTTTTAAAAGCACAAAGTTTATGATGAAAAATAAAATTTTTTTTCTATTGATATCAAAATAAATAAAAAATATGTTGATTTGATATCTCAAAATGTGTTTTATTAAGAAAGTTCAAAATTTTGTCTTGATAAAGAAATATTCAAAATTTTTGATTTGTATTTCCTATATGCAAGGAGAGCTTAACATCTCTCTTACATATGGATTCATGTTGAGTATATTATAAATTGAGAAGCTTGACAACTCTTCTTTATATGATATACGTGTGTAGGGGAGCTTCACATCTCCTCTTATGCATTACTTAATATGTGTTATGTGAGTTAGGGCTTGTCATCCTTCTTCATGTAATGCATATGTGTAGGGAAGCTAACTTAGCGTCTTCCTCTTCATGGATGTATATCGCATATAAATCTTTATTGATTGACTTGTATTACCCCTTCTTGATTTCTTTGTTTTTTACAAAAAGGGGGAGAAGATTTGTTTGATGTATTTTACTTTGAACCCTTTGTTGATGATGACAAAAAGGGGGAGAAGTATTTATAGATTTTATATGCATGTTTTCATTGCTTAAGGGGGAGTAGTATTTGTCTTCCTTATTATTTGTGCATATATGTTTTTGTTTTGCAAATAGGGAGAAAAAGATTTATTTTGTTTCATCTCCATCATTTGCATACATATTTATGAGCTTCATTGTCATATATTATTATTTATTTGGTATGCATGAGTTAAGGGGGAGCTTTCTTGAAGCTTTACTTTAATCCATGCATATATAACTCCATGAGTTTTGTCATCATCAAAAAGGGGAAGATTGTTGGCCCAAAGGCCTATCACCCTAGTTTTGATGATGATCAACTCATGAAGTTATATTTACTAATGATCTTGTGTTTGATTAGTGACAGATTCATTATCAAGATCTTAGTAGGTGCATAGCTCAACAAAGGACAAAATATCAAGATTTGGAGCTAGCACGGTGTGATCCAAGGAGTTTTGGATCAAGCTTGGACCAAGTCAAGAAGATGAGAAGACTTCAAGTGAAGACTTCAAGAAGATGAAGACTTGTGTCTAGGTATAAGATTTTAGTTTTTGTTTTTAGTTAAAATGTAAAGGATAGATAGTTGGTGGATTGCTCAAGTTCATATCACACACACACTCTTGATAAAATTGCTTTCATAAAAGAATTTTATGTTTAGAAAAGATTTTTCATTTTGAAAAAATATCTACTTTGATTTTGGTATTTCTCATATACATCTTAACCAAAACCAAGATTATAATTAAGTCAAAAACATAGATATTTCATCTCTATTGTGTAGTGGATCATATCCATACACACTATGCTTCATAAGTTCAAAATATCTTGTTTTTGTATTTTGTGAAGTTATGGAAAAACAAGTTTTAGAAAAACATATTTTTAGAAAAACAGTTTTTATTTTGATTGAAACTATTTTTGTGGATTTACTGTGAATTTTTGGGATTTTTATTATGTTAAAAAGACCTATTTCAAATCCCTTAACTGTGCACAGACTTAGAGCTGGCTGTCAGGCCAGTTCGGTCGACTGGGCGGTCGACCGAATCAAGGTCCGGTCGACCGTGCAGTCGACCGACGTGCACAGACTTGTGCACGTCTGGCAGCACAGTGGTCCGGTCGACCGGACGGTCGACCGCTGCAGAGAGTTCTGCTCTCTGTTTGTTTCGGTCGACCGACCGGTCGACCGGAGGCTGCAACGGTCGGATTTTTGACCGTTGCCGGTCGACCGGCCGTCGACCGGTTGCTCTGACAGACCTCAACGGTCAGATTTTCTGACCTCTATAAAAGGGGGTTTGGTCATGTTTTGAGGTAAGATTTTTGGAGATTCTAAGCCAGTTTTTCCCATCCTTTTAACAGAGTTTTCTCCACATATTTGAGGGCAAATACTTCCCATCTAAAAGGGAGTTTTTATTAAGAGAGTGTAAAAAGTGATTCTTTGAGTTTTTCACCATAGTTCTTTCCTTGCTTTCTCACACCACACTTGAGCTATCCATTGCTATATTATCCTATAGGTGTGTTGTAGTGAGAGTTTTTGTAAGGTGATCAAAGTGTTGTGATCACCAAAGATCTTTCTTTGTTCTTTGAGGAGACGGGCAAGTGTGCTCGTTGGTGGTTGGAGTTCGGTTGTGAACTCTTTGGTTTGAGGTGCGGCCTCGGCGAGCTTGTGAAGCTTGCGTGTGTACGGGACTTAGGAGTCCGAGGGCTTGTAGGTGTTGCGGCACCGAGGAGAGATCCATTGGGATCTTGCATAGTGGAAATCCTTCGTGTGTCGAAGGCGGGGATGTAGAGCAAGTGTGCTCGAACCTCGAAACAAACCCTTTGTGTTTGCGATTGCTTACTCTATCTCTCTCTCTCTCTCTCTCTCTTTATCTCATTTATATCTTGCATTACTTTCATTGTCTTTACATTTACATGCTAGATATATTCCCTTGTGCTCATAATTGCTATACTTGCTTGGGATTGTTGTTAACACTAGTATTCAACCAAGAGAGCCAACGCGGGCACCTCAACCCATTCAAGGGGAATATAGAGGAGCTTGTCCAGAGCCTCGCAAGGGGAATTCGGCAACACTCTTGTGTTATACATAAGTGTTTAATTAAAAGAAGCCTTATTAGGTCATAATTGCTTTTAGCTTCCGCATTATTTGCATCATTGGGCATTAAGTGACCATTAGATTAGCCAACACCTATTCACCCCCCCTCTAGGTGTTATTTCAGGTTCCGGGGAATGACAAGCATCCCATCTGTTATTGTTATATTACTCTACTGTTCCACAGTGATACTATATGTACTGTTTACTGTTACTGACTACCTAGCGGTAGGGCCTGATTCAGTGCCAGACATCTGGGCCGTAGTTTCGGGTATGCATGAAACCCATCTAAAACACAGATTCCCGTCTCCAACTATTGGTTTCAAATAACTAGACAATAAAAATAAGCATACACAGACATCTTGACAACATGACTCTATACATGACATATATTATTTATTTAATGGTTGTATAGTGTATGTAAATGTGCTTTATTTTGATTCTTATATGCTGGATATTAGTATGTTAACTATACTTGACTATGCATGTGTTGTTATATTTTGCATGTTTCTTCCATCCCTCTTTTTATCACTCTCTTAGGTTGCTATTGACAACCCTGAGTTGTTTGCTCAGGTTCTGATTCAGGGACTCCACAGGATCAGGAGCACTTCGAACACATTGCTGATCTCCAGTAGACGAATTTTTTTATTCTCATTATGTGAGAGACTTTATGATGCTTTTCTCTATTTTATTATGTTGTAATAAGTGGCATCTTTGGTGACATTATGTATTTGATTTCTTCTAACTAGAATAATTGATAAAACTCATTATTTGAATTAATATACTGAGACTTAACATATTTGTTTTGAAATGCGTCGCCGGCTCTCGTCACGTACCCCTTTTATGAGTATTATGATTGCGGGGCGTGACACTTGAATTATATAATATAGGGACTACACAAAATATAATTTGGTCAAATTAATTGTTCGATCAATAACAAGAAATTATCACAACAATCTAATAGAATATAACATAAGTTATTATTATTTTTTTGGCTCGATTAACCATTATGTTGAATATGTAAGTAAACTAAGAGAATATATAAAGTTAATGAAACTATTTGTACTACACTCCTTGAATTCTAAATGAATTAAAAAAGAGTGATAAGTGAAATCATGTCTGATATCATCATCCCGATAACTTAAAAGGTTTATATATTACTCTCTTAAATTCACTTAAAACATAAAATAATTTACTTAGCATTATTGTAACTTCTTGGTGGTTGTTTTGGAATCGGACTTCTATCATGTTCTTTCTAGGAGAAACTCCCCCAAAAAGGAAAAAAAATTCTCAATTACAAAAAATATTTTGTAATATAAAAATTACAAGAGAAAAGTGTGTGATTTAACACTTACGTTTTTTTAGATTGATCCGTTGTTTGTTATTCTGCATATCATGTATGATTCACTAATTAGTAGTAAGATACTTCACTCTTTTCTTTGAAAAAGGCATGAGTGTGTGCGAGTGTGTGAGAGAGAGAGAGAGAGAGCTCCTAATTTGACACAGACTCGAGTGAGGAAGATGAATGACATAGACTAGATTTCGTTTTAACACTTACGAACCCTAAAGAGATCTCCAGGTAGGGATAACTGTTAGATCTAAATTTTATTCCATACAAGATCTCATACATTCATAACCTCTTTATCATGATCAAAGGTTATCATGATCAAAGAAAAGGAGGGCTTTAGGTATATCTGATTCCATCACGAAAGGGATGTCGAAAGTTGCACGACCTCGAGGACTCCGGAGTTGAGAGAGAGGATTCTTCTCTCCAGCCATCAAGTCTCTTCTTTATCCTTAGAGGAGATGAGATGCCTCCAAGAGAGAAATAAGGTCATTGTGATGGAGAGGAAACCCTACCCATGATATATATAGCATCAAAAAAATCTAGTCCAACTCATCATAGATCTTGGCCCTTGATTTATAACACGAGTTCCACACGTGTAGATGAGTCTCAAATTTTAATTTAAATATACTTATCGCTAAGTATGATTGAAAATGTGCCTAAACTCAAACCATTTAGGCTTGATCAATTCTTTATTAGGTCAAACAACATAGGTTAAGTGGGCGGTTGCAAATATCCAATTGACTTGATTAGATCCAAAATAAGTTAGACTTTAAAATATAATAAGTCTAACAATCTCCCACTTGGGCCAAGCAAGTCGTATAGAATAGATATTATGCATAACTTTATGACGTCAAAACTTAAACCACCAACAAATCACGTTTTAAAATAATTTTGTCCATTAAGTGTCCTGCTACCGAACATGGCGGTCATTATCTTCTGTATAATCGAGGTAGGACCTTCCACATCACAAGTTTCAGAACTCTTACCAACATAGATCAAATGTGAACGTGTGGCATGAAAATGTTCTCTGATCAAATAAGATACAATTCCAACTGGTTTCTATTTTATGACTCCACGAGTCTATCTTTATGACTCCAACGAGTTTAACTGCTTCAACAAATTTAAATGCACAAAAGTAAACTTTAGGAAAAATAGTTATAACTTTATTATCAGAATCAACAAATATACATAAAGTGCACTTAGAAATAATATCTGTTACATGAAATTTCACTCTCACTAAACCAGGATATCATCATGACTAGCCATCCCTATATGAGCAATATGCTCTAAGAAGACTTTAGGTGAAAGTCCTTTAATAAGTGGATCTGTAATATTAAAAATAGTACTAACACTATCAATAGACACAATATGATTCAAAACTTTATCATTGATAACAAGAAACTTGATGTCGATATATGTCGACTTTGCTGAACTCTTGTCACTATTGCAGTAGAGCTCTATAGCTCTTATGGTCACAATGAAGCTGTAAGGGTCTCTCGACTAAATCCACCATCTTCCTATAATTAGGAAAAATTAATCTGAAATGGACTTTCTATTATCGATACATCCAGCATAATCTGAATTTTTATATTCGATCAGCTACAACTGATCAGATTTCATGTAGTCTTCTATAAATATCACATTACCTTCTTGGCAGTCTTCCAGTGATCAATCCCAAGATTGATCAAGTATCTGCCAACTTTCTCAATGGTATATGCTATGTCTGGATGGGTACAAATTTGAGCATATATCAGATTTTCAACTGCCGATGCATATGGAATGTCTTTCATTTGCTCTTTCTGTAGTTCATTCTTGGAATATTGGAGTAGACTCAACTTATCTCTCCTAGAGCAATTCTTCATGTCACATCTACCTAGCACCTTATCGATATAGACCTTTTGTGATAAACCTAATATTTCACGTGTCCTGTCATGTTGAATTTAGATGCCTATTACAAAAAAAACGTCTTGAAGATCTTTCATCTCAAAGTTCTTTGAAAGAAAACTCTTGGTCTCAAGTAAAAGAATCATATCGTTACTTGTTAGTAGAATGTCATTCACATATAACAAAAGAAATATAAGTCTACTATCTTTAAATTTTATGATAAATCATTAATTATCTATAATCTCCTTAAAACCAAAATCAGATATTGCTTGATCAAATTTCAAATACCATTGATGGGATGTTGCTTTAGATCATAAATAGATTTTTTTTATTTGCAGACCAAATATTACGACTTTCACTTTAAAGCCTTCTGGTTGCACCATACAAATTTCTTCCTCAATGCTACCATTAAGGAAGACAATCTTAACATCTATTTGGTGGAACTCCAGGTCGAAATGAACTACTAGTGCCATGATAATTCTATAAGAACCCTTCATGAAATATGGGGAGAAAGTTTTCTTACAGTCAATGCCCTTTTTTAAGTGAATCTCTTTATGACAAGACGTGTCTTATAACTTTTGACATTGCCTTTCATATCCCGCTTGGTTTGAATACTCATTTATAACCAATTGATTTTTTTTCTTTAGCCAACTCTGCTAAATTCCAAACATCATTATCCTTCATGGATTATAACTCATCTTTCATGGCATTTGAGCACTTAGTAGAGTGAATGCTGAGTTTGACCTCATTTAAGGATGTGGGTCATCTTCTAACCCTATCACAAACTCATGCTCTTGGAGATAAACTATGTAGTCATTTGCAGCTGATCTTCTCTCCCTACTTGATCTCCCAGGTACTTGTGGTTGAGGATTTTCAGGTTCTACCTCATCAACAGGATCTACTTCATGATGAACTATATTTGTATGTTGTAAGTGTACAACCATATTTTTATGCTGAAGTGAAACAACTACTTCATCATTTTGAATAGTTGTCATCAGTATAACAATTTGTTCTTCCATAAATGTGAAATTCTTATGTAGTTGACCCTTACTGTTCTGAATATCTTCAATAAATTTAGCATATCCATCTTTATTATGTTTTTAGTAGAGGGACAGTAAAACTTAAAGCTTCTATACCTCTCAGAATACCCTATGAATAATCAGCTAACTGTCCTGGGGTCCAACTTCTTCTCATATGGTATATATATGGCCGAGCTTCCGCTGGACAACCCCAAACATGTAGATGCCTAATACTGAGAGATTTCACAGTCCATAACTCATATGGGATTTTAGTTACTGTTTTACTAGGTACTCTATTAAGGAGTTGGCAACAGTCTTTAAGACTTCACTCCATAATGACTTTGGTAGAGATTGTGCGCTATCATACTTCTAACTATGTTCTTTAATGTGCGATTTCATCTCAGCAATACCATTTTGACAAGGTGTCCCTAGCATGGTGTACTGGGCTATAATACCATACTCATTTAGAAAATTGACAAAAATCCCTGGCCATCTACCTGATCCGTCATACCTGCTATAATACTTACCACCACGGTCAGATCTATAACAATAACTAAGCCATTTGTCCCAAGTATTTGGTATAGGCTACATGAACCAAAAGAGAATTACGCCGGATCAGGCACATGGATCAGCTTTCTTCACTCATTCCTATCGAGCAATATGCCTTCATTATGACCTTTAGCGTCTATATCCTGTCCTATTACCTCCATCCATATTTTCTTCGGTCTTCCTTGCGCTCTTTTTTACTTGTCCTAATTTGATACGCTCTACTCGCCAGACTGGCCCATCTGTAGGTCTGCGTCACACATGACTAAACCATCATAGACAATTTCTCTCTTCTTCTCTTCTATAGAGGCTACGCCTATCTTAATACGAATATCCTCATTTCTCACATTATCTCTTCTCGTGTTACCACATATCCAATGAAGCATGTGAATCTCTGCTACACTCATTTTCTGGGTATGATATCTCTTTATATCCCAACATTCTATGTCATATAACAAAGTTGGCCTAATAGCAGTCCGATAAAACTCTCTTCAGCCATAACAGAATATTACGATCACATAAAACTCCTGTTGCACTCCTCCATTTCAACCAGCTCGCTTGAATCCTATGGTTGACATCACTATTGATCTCCCCATCCTTTTCGATAATAGAACCCAAGTACTTAAATGATTGCTCATAGGTATTTCTTGACTATCTAGTGTCACAAGACTATTATATCAGATTCTCTGTTTACTGAATTATTCCATAGACTCTGTTTTGGTCCTAGTTAATCTAAACCTTGAGATTCTAGAGTTTGCCTCCATAACTCCAATTTCGCATTTACCCCAACTCTCATTTTATCGATTAGGACAATATCATCAGCAAATAGCATACACCATGGTATCTTATCCTGAATAGCTCTAGTAAGCTCATCCATCACTATAGCAAATAAAAATGGACTCACTGCATATCCTTGATGCAGTCCAATTGTAATAGAAAAATCACTTATTATGCCCTCACAAATTCTAACATTTGCCACTATTCCATCGTACATGTCTCTGATTATGTCAATATACTTGTTGGGGACCCCCTTTTTCATCAATGTCCACCATTTTGCCTCTCTTGGCACCTTATCATAAGCTTTTTCTAAATCAATAAAGACCATATGTAAATTTCCCTTCCTCTCTCGAAATCGCTCTATAAGTTGACGAAGCAAATGCATAGCCTCTGTCGTCGATCGCCCCGGCATGAACCCAAACTGGTTCTCTGATATTTTAACATTCTGTCTTAACCTGTGTTCAATTATCCTTTGTTCCATAATAGTTTGAACAACTCTGGATATCACTCATGTTCTTATAGAGAGGTATTAGGATACTCTTCCTCCACTCATTTGGCATTTTTTTAATTAGTCAGATCTTGTTAAAGAGGTTTGTCAGCCATCTCACGCCCACCTCTCTTAAGCATCTCCACACCTCAATAGGAATTCCATCCTGGCCAATAATTTTTCTTGACTTCATCCTCTTCAAAGCCTCTTTAACTTTAGATTCGCTAACTCTGCGCATATAATTATGGTTCATATCTTGGCATTGAATGATAAGGTCATCTAAATCTTGAGTAGAATTACCATTGAATAATTTGTTAAAATACTCTCACCACGATCAGATCTAATGACTTTAATCTTTCTATTTAGTAGGTTTCAACTTCAGCTTTATAGATTTTAAACATGTCCAGTGATTGGGATTTCTCATGTAACAAGTATAGGTACCCATAACGAGAGTAATTATCTATAAAAGTGATAAAATATTCATAACTATTCTAAGAAGCTGTAGGGAATGGACCACAAATATCTATATACACCAAATCCAAGTAGCTGAACTCCGTCTAGCACCAAACTTTCTAATATTTCTTTAATAATATTCGCTTAGTACCTAGGCTATTCACATATAAAGATTCAAGATATGAAGCATGAAAATTTAATTTATATAGCTATCAATCAGAGTTCTAGTGCCAACAATTTTAGATTTAGAAAGTAGACTAAGTATTTCATTATCAAGCATGACATAAAATCAAATCTGTTTAACAATAAAATAGAAATATGATTCCGCCTAAAAGGACGGTACATATAAAATCTCATCCAAATCTAAAACAAAAAAACCATAATCTAATCTAAGACTATAAACTCTAACAGCTTCAACTGCAACTTTATTTTATCACGTATGTCTACGTATCGCTCAGCTGGGCTGGGTCTCCTTTGGGTTTGAAAATTTCACATTGAATCGCTTAGGTTTGAAAGTTTCACATTGAATCGCTTATGTGAATTATTTATCCACCATGTATGAAGTGACATTAAGTTAAATTAATTTCAGAATAAACATATATATGAGATATATTCGCTAAATAGCCATTTTTGATACTTTATGCAATCCTGCTTGAGGTGGCTTACTTTCTTGTAGAAGAAGCATGCAATGATCTTAGGCTACTTTTCCTGCACTTTTGCCACTTAGGATCAGCTACTGTAATAGTGTTTATGTTCCTCCTTATAGTTTCACTTTTTCTTTTCTTATTAGAAGTTTACCCTGAATACTAAGTGAGCACTTTCAGTTTTTTCTTATTTTAATCTCTTTTCTTTTCGGACACAGTGATTGGTGAGTTCAATGAGACTCCACTTTTTCCTTTGTGCATTAAAAATAATCTTAAAAAAAGTTATACTGTGAAAGAAAAGAGATTAGATTGAAGTGCACTAGAATCTCCTCAGAGAGTTTCAATTTTAGTACCTTTAGTTTAGAAACAAGATTAGACATTCCTATATTGTAGTCCCTTATATTTTCTTTGCCGTTATAGCACATATCTATCAGCTTGTTAAGATACGTGCTAGCCTCAACTTTATCTGATTTAATAAACCGCTAGGCTACTTTAGCTGGAAAACTCTTAGCACTGATTTTATCAGACATAGAACCCCTAATAGTTATAGGAATAGTGTGCTTTATGACCATAAGACACATCCTGTAAGACTTCTCTTACTTATCATAATTGGCTTTTTCTTTACAGAACTTTTGTTAGTGATAGTAGAGGTCTATCAGTTCTTAAGGTATAGTCTGGGTCCATGAATTCATGAATGATCTTTTATTTAGTTTTATCACTTCTTAAAGTTTGTACCATTCAGTTTAGACTACATAAGCGTACAATTTCTCATCAATTTAACATAAACATTGCATTTAATAAAATTCTACTGTAATAGTCATAAAAATAAATTTCAGAAAATGCAACCAGTTTAACCTGTAAAGCTGCCGACCAAACTTTCAGAACAAGTTGTGTCTCTTTATGCCAACACTGTATTGGCCTAATTTAGGTCCCCTAAAATTTAGGTCCTATATAAGAGAACAACCTTCCTTTGGGCCGACTATCTCTTTATAAGATTGGTCTCAAAATTTAAGTTATCTATATCGACCATATAATATATGTAATGACCCGGTCATAATGACAACCTTCCTTTAAGCTGATTGCCACACGCATGGGCCACACAAATCTACGCATCTGGATTCTTGTTCCGTCATCTGACTAGTTGATGAGGGTAATGTAATAAAAGCCTATAGTGTGATAACCTTTCTTTGGGCCGATTACCACACACCAAGGTTCTCCCACTTGTATTACCCACATTAAGTATCTAACACTGTATATAATTCGGTCAAACAATAGTCTTCCTTTGGGTCGGCTATTGTCTGCATGAACTACACACGCAATTAAATAAGCTCTTTTATAAATTTTTTAATATGAACATGTATATACCTTTATCTGTGTGTTATCAACTATAATAAACATCAATATTCATCATGCTAGAACAATATAAGCCATATAACATTGATGAGACGGAAGCATGTAAGGATACATATAACCATGATAAACAAACACTTCAATACCTTTTTATATCAACTAACTACTATTTTGTCATGTCTAGTGCCTATAATACTGTAATACTCGTTAAGAGCTTTGAAACGGCTGTTTACTTGCCCAAAATAGAGGTTGAATAGCCCGTAACAGCTAATTAAAGTTTCTATTTGCAAAACGAGTCTGCAATGCTTATCGGGTCTGGATCAAACTTGACCCGCAATGGTTAACTTATGGGTTTTCTTCTTAATGTGTCGAGTTTAATAAACTGAATAAAATCCGTTAGCTTAATGTGAGATTGATTGAGATTAGGTCTCCTTATTTGATTAGAATTCTACCCCAAAATATCTCCAATAGATTAGATTAATTCTATCTCAATCTTAAAACCCAAATCAATCTGAACAACCCAATGAAAATTTGATATGAGATTATTAGAAGTAGGTTTCTTTACTAGAGTAAAATTCTATTTCTAAATTTTCTAATATTAATTAATCTCATAATCTTACTTAATTAAGAAAACCCAAAATTAATTAATTTTTTTGCCATTTAACTATTGCCGCCGGCGATGATGGCCGGCGGCACGCATGCGCTGCAGACGCATGTATCCTTCCCCCGTTTTTTTGATATTAATTTAAGGCCTGCATGCATGCAGGCCCCCTTGCATGCATGCGCCAGCCATGCAAAGTGTTTTTTTTTCAAAAAATATTTTTGAAATAATAACACAGGTTAAAAAATCCCAAAAGATATATACATGTAAAATTTCATAAAAAATCATCCTTTTAAACTTTTGATTCAACATATGAGACACAAAATATTTATTGAATCAAAAGAGATATTTCTATGATATCTATAGATAAGATCGAAAAAAATTCTATAGATCTCGATGATCCGATAAAAAAGAGACTCTGATACTAATTATTAGATGTAAATTTTATTCCATACAAGATCTCATACATGCATAACCTCTTTATCATGATCAAAGAGAAGAAGGGTTTTAGGCAGGAATCACAAAGAGATGCCAAAGGTTGCACGATCTCGAGGACGCTGGAGTTGAGAGAGAGGATTCTTCTCTCCTGCCACCAAGTTCTTTTCTTTATCCTTATAGGAGATGACAGGCCTCCAAGAGAGATTAGGTCATTGTGGTAGAGAGGGAACCCTACCGATGATATATATAACATCAAGGTTCAACTCATCATAGATCTAGGCCCTTGATTTATAACACGAGTTTCACTCGTGTAGATGAGTCCCACATTTTAATTTAAATACACTCATAACTAAGTGTAATTAAAAATGTTTCTAGACCAAAACCATTTAGGCTTGATCAATTTTTTATTGTGTAAAACAACATAAGTTAAGTGGGCGGGTGCAAATATCCAATTGACTTGATTAGGTCAAAAATAAAATAGACTTTAAAACATAATAAGTCTAACAGTAAATACTCGAATTCACGAGCAAAAATGACCCTAATTCATGAGCCAAAAAAACAACTCAAATTTACTAGCAAAATATAAAAAAACTCAAAGAGTACTGAATAAAGATTGGATACAAAAGATTAATTCTAAAACCCTATGATACAATGATCTTATATAGGAAAATAAAAAGAGGATATTTTTCTAACTAAAAAACTAAAATAAAGAAATAGAAATAAAATAAATTGGAATTCAAAACGGACCAAGAAAAAAACTCCTAAACGAACTAGGATACTCTGATACTCTACAGGTCTACCGACATTTTCCTTCAACTGTCGACAAGTCTGTAATCAACAGACTTACTGTAATAGCCAGTAGACAGGCCTTTTGAGGGTACTGTCGATAGGTTCTGTCGACAGGCCAGAGGTGTTGACGACAGGTTACCTGCTGGTTGCCTTCTTTATTGATCTCCGACATCAGTCCTCTTTCTTCAAAAAAACTTGCCATCGAGTTATTATCTTCATACAACTGCGGGTGGATGATAATCATAGAGATCTGCCACATTAAATGTCTTTGACATTGCTATATTATTTGAAAGATCTGCAATATAAGCGTTATCATTGATCTTCTTCACAATTTGGAAAAGACCATACTTTTTTTGGCTTCAAATTATTGTACGATAGAACATGAATTCTTTTTTTTCTTAAGTATATCATCACCATGTCTCCTTCTTCGAAGACTTTTTTCTCTCTTTCTTTTGCCAGCAGTGGCTTTGTATTTTGAATTGGATTTCTCCAACCTGATTCGAACCTCCTTTTGAATATCTATTGCTTGCTCAGCCATTAGCTGCATTACTGAACTTCTCGCCAATGGGCAATTTAGCTGTGGATTGCACTGTTGTAAGCAAACTCTGCATGAGGTAAAACCTGATCCCATGCTCTTGGCCTGCTCCACATATGCTCCTCAGTAAGTTACCTAACGTCCGGTTGACAACTTTTGTTTGGTCATCGGTTTACGGGTGGGCCGTGCTACTATACTTTAGAGATGTGTCAAATTCCTCCATAGAGTAGTTCAAAACATCGTCAAGAATTTGTTATCTCGATCTGAAACAATAGACTTGTCATGCCTTGCTATCTCACAACCTTTTGAAAGAACAATTTCGCCACATTTGGTGCATCAGATGTCTTCCGATAAGGAATAAAGTGTGACATCTTGAAAAATCAATCAACTACCACGAAGACAGAATCTACTCTATTTTGTGTGCAAAAAAGTCCCAACACGAAATCCATGCTCGAGTCTTCCCAAATATCCTTCGAGATGGGTAAAGGTGCATACAAGCCGTATTTTGAGCTTGGCCTTTAGTGACTTGACAAACTGAACAGCTCTTCACAACTGTAATCACCCTTCCCAGTTAGAGCCAATAGTATCTTTCTTCAAAACTTGCCATCATCTCGTCTCTCCTAAAATTTCCTGCAAGTCACCTCCGTGCAAGTCTCTGATAACTTTTTTCCTACGAACTCCTTGGTACACATAACCAACTCCCTTTGAGAAGAAAACCATCTAAAATATGAAAATCTTGTGCAGATTATCATGATGAATAATTCTCCCATATTTTAGCAAAGTCTTCATCCTCTTTGTATAGCTCCTTCAAACATTCTAACCCAATGATTTCACTTTGTAATGAGATCAATAACGAAACTCTTCGACTCAAAGAATTAAGAACTTTGTTATTTACTCTAGATTTGTGATGGATCACAAAATTGAATTACTCAAAGTAGGATGCCCACCTTGCGTTCATCTTGTTCGTATGCTTTTGGTTCTTAAAGTGTTGGAGTGATTGGTAATCCGAAAACACCACGAAGTCATTAACATAAGATAGCTATCTATGACTTCAATAGACGATACACTGTATATAACTTATGTTCATATATGTAGACCACTTTTTCCACGCCTCATTTAATTTTTCACTGAGGAAGGTAATAGGTCTCATTTCCTGTAAGAGTACTGCTCTAATGCCTACTTCGTAAGCATCAGACTCTAGTTCGAACACCTTATCAAAGTTTGAAAAGGCTAAAATGTGGGCATTAGTAAGCTTCTCCTTGATGAGTTCAAAAGCCCTTCCGGTTTCAACAGTCAAGATAAAAACACTCTTATTCTTCAAACAGTCTGTCACGGGTACTACTAAGCTTTTAAAGTTGCAAATGAAATACAGATAGAAAGTAGCTAGGCCATGAAAGCTTCTTACTTTGGTAGCACTCATGGGTGCGGGCCAATCTCGTATTGCCCTTACTTTCTCCTCGATTACATGGATTTCTTTTGAACTAACCAAGAAACCTAAGAATATCAAACTTGTAGCCATAAAGTTGCACTTCTTTAGGTTGATGTATAATTCATTGGCTTGCAGCACTGTGAACACTGCTCGTATACATTGGAAATGCTCCGCTTCGCTTGAACTGTAAATCAGTATGTCATCAAAGTAGACAACCACAAACTTGCCCAAAAATGGTTTAAGTACTTGGTTCATCACCCTTATGAAAGTGCTTGCTGTATTGGATAGTCCAATAGGTATGACCAACTACGTAAAGTCCTTCCGGAGTCTTGAACGTCGTCTTCCATTCATCTCCTGGTCTAATGCAAATTTGATAAAAGCCGCTCCTCAAATTAATCTTCGAAAACATAGATGATCTTCCTAATTGATCCAACATATTATTCAAGGTGAGATATTATTGACACTCCAAGAAGACAAACTCCAAGGCAGCTCTGTAACTGGTTCGAATGATGTCTAACTTGTCGACACTTTCAAAAAAATAAGTCGCAAACATGCCGAAGATCTGTTCATCCCTGATGGGCAAACCAGTGATTTGGACTACACTGATTCAATGAAGCAGACAGTGAGCCAAGTATTACCTTCTGAAGAAAGCCCAAGAGGCTAACACCTAGCTTCGCTCCAAGCTTAGTTCTACCTTCGCAGCAAGCTCTGAGTAGCTCCATTGTGGGATCATTTCTTAGCTTCGCATGAAGTTTTTATAGCTTTTTTAAGAGCTATCTTCTAAGTTCGCTGCAAGCTTTTTCTAGTTTTGTTGCAAGCTCAGTTCTAACTTCGTATGAAGCTCTTTGTAGCTCTATTAAAGAGTCATCTTCTAGCTTCACAGCAAGCTCTGAATTGATCAGCTGTAAGTACATCTTCTAGCTTAAGCTCTTTTGTAGTTCCACCGTGAGCTTATTTTCTAGCTTCGCATGAGCTTAGCTCTGTTGCGAGCTCTTTTGATCATTTTTGACTATTTAATTCTCAGCACGAGACTAATGTGATTGATATCACTTTTGGGCAGTTAATTGTTGTGATCTTTTTACTCCTCAATTAGTTAGAGAAGATTAAAGAAAATCCCTCATTTATATAGAAAAAAATCAAGGAATTTGTGTAACAAGCCTAAGCCAGCTGGCTGAATAACCTCGCAAGCAGGTTCTAACTTGGCACAAGTTGTGTTTAGCTTCACGGTGAAGCTATTTTAGCTTCAGGTGTGAATCTAAACTGACAAATTTTACTGATTTTCAGAAGAGTTGTTACACCTCTTAAGGCCTATAAATAGCCTATTGCAAGGATGAGCTAGAGGCTGAAGTTTAGAGAGTTTGGGAGGCTGATTCCTGGAGATTTGAAATTTTTACAAGAGATCACTTTCTAACTTTAAAGATTTCTTAGAGAACTTTATTTCTCTTTCAGGGTGCTAAACCCTTAAGATCTTTCTCTCTCGAAGGATTTTTGGAGCCAGGCGAGAAGAAAATTCCTAAACAGAAGACTCGAAGACTCGATCGATCGCATCATCAACGGAACAAAGTGGTCATGCCCTGACCAGAGTTCCACTGGCATACTTTCTCAGAAATATCAGAGGAGAGTGTTTTTCATTGAAAATGTGGGAAAACTTACAAAAAGAGTCGAGGAGAAGAGTACAAGTAATTAAAAGAAAAAATTACAAGTTGAATTCTCCTCTGAGATTTCTGGGCTAGTGTGCCAGCGGGAGTCTGATCAGTGTGCGACCACTTTGTCCCATTGACGATGCGATCGATCGATCTTCGAATGCTATTGCCTGGGAATTCCCTCTCCTAGTTTCAAAGATTTCTTAAAAGGGAGAAAGGCCTTAGGGTATTAACATCCTGAACTTAGAGAAATAATTCTCTAGAGTTTTCAGGAAATAAGTAAAAATTAGTCTTGCTAGCTTTCTCGATGCGTTCAACTTGATGCCTGATCCTTGCCTGATCTCTTGATTCCTTGAGCTCATTCCTGGATGAGCTATTTACAGGCTCTTGAGGGGTGTAACTGCCCTTAGAATTCAGCCATGAGTGTTAACAGTCAGTTAGCCTTGTGCCAGAGGCTATTCTGAGCTTCACGCGAGGCTAGAACGCTCGTGCGAAGCTAAAAATAAGCCGCATATGAGGCTAGACAAGCTCGCATGAGCCTAAGATTGGCCTATTGACCTGACCTTTTCCACTGAATCATAGGACGAAGTGGGCGGGCATAACCATTCACTTAAAATGGCATTAACCCCACTAATGTAGTGGGGTTAGCACGCTAAATACCAGGTCAAACATTTGACCTAACCAATCTTCTACTAGGGGTGCGGGAAGCATCGTGTGAGGCTGGGTTTAGCCTCGCGTGAGACTAGTATAGCTCCGCATGCGGGGCTGAAAGCTCTTAACAGAGCTGTGTAAAGTTTCAAGCGAAGCTAGAAGTTAGCCTTCTGCGTAGCTATGTAGAACTTCAGGTGAAGCTAACAATTATCTTTCTGCGGAGCTATGAAGGGCTTCAGGGCGAAGTTAGACAAATTTAGCGTCTCAAGCGAGGCTAGCACCTTGGGCTCATGCGAGGCTAAGTACTGAGCTGACTTAGCCTCAAAAGGCAGTATTTGGTCTGATATTTACTTTACTGGATCAGCAAGACCTAAGTTTCTACTTTGTCCCTCGGGATATGTTGAACTGGCCGTCAGCTTATCTGCGACTTGTCTTTTGTGGATATCGACGAGTTGGACATCGTTCTGACCAGTTGAAGAGCTGTTTGGGAGTTTATCTTTTAGAGCATCAACAAAACCTCCATCAAAGTTTTTGAAAATCTGCAATGGGATAGTTTAGATTTTAAAATACTTTGAATAGCTCTAACTGAGAATCACAAATATTTGGGTGTGAGCTTCTCCTTGATGGTTGAACTTAACTTCACCTTTAGGGATGGATTTTAGCCTTGCTTCTAGGCTAGAATTGAAATACACCTAGAGGGGGGGGGGTGAATAGGTGTAATTGCTAATCTAATGATCTTTTTAAACTTAATAGAATGAGTGATGCAACGATCTCTCAAAATACGACTAAGAGCCGAATACCCCGTGAGAGGTTCTGAACTCCTTCCTCCCAATTCCCCTTAAAATGGGTTAGAGGTGCGCAATGCAACCGTGTTGTATGAGATATGATCGAACAAGCAAAGAATGAAATGCTATGATGAAATACACACAATCAACAAAACAAGTAAAACAAACAAGAGAAGATTGCACAAAGAAAAGGGTTAGTTCTCAAGCAAATAATTGAAGACAATATAAAGCAAGAGAAATGAAAAGCAAGATGACGCAAGGCAATCGCAAACACAAATGATTTGTTTCGAGGTTCGAGCCACCGCTCTAGTCCCCGCGTTCACCTCCGTGAAGGGTTTCCACTATCCACCGAGGATGCCGTACAAGTTTGGTCTACCGAAGACCCCAAGCCCTTAGCTTCACAACTTACAAAGAACTCCACCTAGGAGTTGTCTCCACAAGAACAAGGATCACAAGAACAATAGTGATCTCCTCAAGATCACAAAACTCTTTCTCAAACTCTTTTACAACACTCTCACTCTTTTTACAACTTTTCTATAGTATGAGTAAAGGACTTTTGGCTCTAAGAAGTGTGGTGAGAAAACTTCAGTTGTAGAGTGATATTGGCAATCAAACACAACTGAAAAATAAACTTTAAAAGAGTTGGAAATGAAAGCTTTGAAACAATTTTCTCTTTCTCTTGAAAACAATGAAAACCAAGGATTTTTCTAAGTGAATAACAAAGACCTATTGCCCTCTATTTATAAGGAGAGAATAGGTTAAAACTCTTTTCTTTTCACCTAATTTGACCTGCAAAAAGCCTCCAACAACTCTCTAAAACTCAGATAAAGAAGACAGAAAAAACAGATTTTCAGACTTGCCCAAAGAGGAAAGAGCCGTTGGCCAGCAGCAGGCTTGGCGGTCGACCGGTCCGGTCGACCGTCGCCTTGCTGGCAAAGAGCCGTTGGTCTCCGGTCGACCGGTCCGGTCGACCGTCTCCTCAAAGGAAACACAGTTTCCTTAGTGCGGTCGACCGGGCGGTCGACCGAAACAAACCGAGAGTGGCTTGCTTATAGTCGGTCGACCGGGCCGGTCGACCGACAGACGTGCACAAACGTGCACGTCCTGACACAGGCGCCGGTCGACCGGGCGGTCGGCCGGTCAACCTGAAACAGGGAAAACTGGCAGGAATTTGAGTTGGAAAATTTTGTGAAAAAATATTTTGAGATACTTATAACTAAGTATTATGCAAAAATAGTCTATACACATGTTCTAAACAAGATATTCAATTTGTAACAAGTTTGGATACATGTATATATAAACTTAGGCATAAAACTTAGAAACAAACATTTTTTTTTTTTTTTTTTTTAAAACATAGAATTTTGTGAGGAAAAATGTGTGTGGGTATCTTAGAGCCAAATATCATATACTCAAACTTTAACATTCTATTCTTACAAAGTTCTAAGGACTTCAAGAGGGGCTTTCTCCACTTGATCTTCAATTTTACATCTTGAGCCCAATTTGAGTTATCTTGAGTCCAAGTCACCTTCCTTTAGGGAAGAAAACACCTATGCAAGATAGAAAACCTGAAACACACTTAAACAACAAATAATATTAGTACAAATAACTAATATGTTTTGTAATCATCAAAACACACTAAAGACGGGTGATTGTAACCTTGGGCCAACAATCTCCCCCTTTTTGATGATGACAAAACATATAAGTTATTTAAATAAATAAAGGAAGAAGAGCTTGGAAAGCTCCCCCTCAAACAATGCTATGTAAAAAATAACTATGAGTGAGATACATGAAGCATTGAAAACACAATATTTTTGTCAAAAACTTACATACCAATTGAAACTCAAACTTAATCTTATATACCAATTAAACTTATACTTTTTCTCTTAAACTAAACTTATAGTTTTAATCTTTTTCTCCCAAAACTCAAGTAAATAAACAAAATTCAAACTATAAGCAAACTTATTTCTTTTTCTCCCCCTTTTGTCATACATCAAAAAGGGTTAAAATCAAAACAAGCAAAACACCAAAATAGAAATATTTTTAAGAATCTATCATGCAAACATTCAACTCACCACAAATAAATGAAAATCTAGCATAATCTAGAGGTTTAGTAAAAATATCGGCAAGTTGAAAATCGGTAGAAACATAATCAATATCAATATCACCTTTCTCATAATGATCTCTAAGAAAGTGATACCTAATGTCAATGTGTTTGGTTTTACTATGTTGATTTGCATTCTTTGTCATGTGAATAGTACTAGTATTATCACAAAACATTTTAACATGATCAAAGTGTAAATCATAGTCAAGGAGAGTATGTTTCATCCAAAGAACTTGTGCACAACAAGCTCCGGCTGCAACATACTCCGCCTCGGCGGTTGAAAGGGCTACCAAATTTTGCTTTTTAGAAGACCAAGATATAAGACAATTACCTAAGAATTGACATGTTCCACTTGTGCTCTTCCTATCTACCCTACAACCCGCATAGTCGGCATCCAAAAAACTCGTCATTGAAAATTGGCCAGTTTTCGGATACCACAAACCCATTTCAATAGTGCCCTTTAGGTATCTAATTATGCGTTTAACCGCAATTATGTGAGATTCTTTAGGACAAGATTGAAAACGTGCACAAAGACAAACGGAAAACATAATATCCGGCCTACTAGCCGTCAAATAAAGCAAGCTACCTATCATGCTACGATATAATTTAATGTCTACACTTTTACCTTGTTCATCCTTGTCAAGCTTTGTAGTTGTTGCCATGGGAGTTTTGCTTACTTTAGATTCTTCAAGTCCGAACCTCTTGATTAGTTCCTTTGTGTACTTAGCTTGATTGATGAAGATCCCATCCTTCCTTTGCTTGATTTGGAGTCCAAGGAAATAGTTGAGTTCCCCCATCATAGACATTTCGAATTCATCCTTCATGCATGATTCAAAAGCTTGGCAAAGAGATTTATTGGTAGAACCAAAAATAATATCATCTACATAAATTTGCATAATAAGAATATCATTTTCTACATGTTTTGTAAACAAGGTTGTATCAATTTTACCTTTCTTAAAACCATTTGAAATCAAAAATGAAGAAAGT
The DNA here is from genome assembly GCA_038442645.1 of Agave tequilana. Taxonomy (NCBI): domain Eukaryota; kingdom Viridiplantae; phylum Streptophyta; class Magnoliopsida; order Asparagales; family Asparagaceae; genus Agave; species Agave tequilana. The sequence goes on from JAVJIF010004105.1 coordinate 253,124, forward strand.
CTTTCATACCAAGCCCTAGGGGCTTGTTTTAAACCATAAAGAGCTTTATCTAATTTAAAAACAAAATCCGGATGTGTAGGATCAACAAACCCGGGGGGTTGTTCAACATACACTTCCTCTTCAATAAAACCATTTAGAAAAGCACTTTTAACATCCATTTGAAACAATTTAAAATCTTTATATGAGGCAAATGCTAGTGTCATCCGTATGGCTTCAAGCCGTGCTACGGGTGCAAAGGTTTTTTCAAAATCGATTCCTTCGATTTGAGTGTAACCTTGGGCAACTAACCTAGCTTTATTCCTAACAACGTTACCCGATTCATCCAACTTGTTCTTAAAGATCCACTTAGTACCAATTGTTGGTCTATCGTGGGGCCTAGGAACAAGGTGCCAAACTTGGTTGCGCTCAAATTGATTGAGTTCCTCTTGCATAGCTAGCAACCAATATGAATCGGCCTCGGCTTCGAGGACGTTCTTGGGTTCAACATGAGAAATAAATGCATAATGTCCACAATAGTCATGAAGTTTAGAGCGAGTTGTTACCCCTTTTGATACATCACCTATGACGAGGTCCTTGGGATGATGTGGATTGTATTTCCAATCCTTTGGAAGTTGTTGAGTGGGCTCTTCTCCATTTGTTTGATCTTCATTTCCTTGAGCCTCTTGTATTTTAGCTTCACTTCCTTCATCATCCTTTGGCTTGTCTCCCATAGTAGGTGTATCCTCCAAGGTCACTTTCTCCAAACCTTCATGCAAAGCATCTATTTCTACAACATTCTTAACAAACAAGTTAGATTCCTCAAACTTAACATGTATAGATTCCTCAATAGTCAATGATGACCTATTGAAGACTCTATAAGCCTTACTAGTACTAGAATAACCCACAAATATAGCCTCATAAGATTTAGGATCAAATTTTCCTATATTATCTTTTGTATTTAAAACAAAGCATTTGCATCCAAAAACCTTGAAATATGAAACATTTGGTTTTCTAGAAAAGTACATTTCAAAAGAGGTTTTTGTAGTATTTTTACACAAGAAAACACGATTTGATATGTAGCATGATGTATTAACGGCCTCGGCCCACAAATAATGTGGTAGACCGTATTCACTAAGCATTGTCCTAGCCATCTCTTGCAAAGTTCGATTTTTCCGTTCAACTACTCCATTTTGTTGTGGAGTTCTAGGACAAGATAGTTCATGCTTTATTCCATGTTCTTCACAAAAAGTGGTAAAGGGTTGGTTAATGAATTCACCTCCTCTATCACTTCTTATTCTTAAAATCGAAACATCTTTTTCTTTTTCAACTCTTTTCTTAAAAGTTTGGAAATACGAAAATGCTTGATTTTTATGCTCAAGAAAGAAAACCCAAGTAAAACGTGAAAAATCATCAACTAAAACAAATGCAAATCTATTCCCACTTAGACTTTTGGTTTGGGTAGGGCCAAATAAATCCATGTGGATTAACTCCAAAGGACGTGATGTCATGATATCCTTAATTGACTTGAAAGAAGACTTAGTTTGTTTCCCAAATTGACATGCGTCACAAACTCGGTCCTTTTCAAAAGTCAAACAAGGAATATCTTTCACCATCTCCTTTGTGTTAAGCCTAGATATATGGTCAAAAGAAATGTGGCCTAATCTTCTATGCCACAACCAAGAGTCATCATCGAGGGCTTTTAAACATGTTATATTACAAGACATATTTAACATATCTATCATATAAACATTACTTTCACGAAAACCGGAAAACACACAAGCATTAGAAATTCTATCAATTACTTTACAAACAACATTATCAAAAACTACATCAAAACCTTTATCACATAATTGACTAACACTCAAGAGATTATGCTTGAGGCCGTCAACTAAAACTACATTTTCAATTAAAGGGGATGTGCCAAGTTTTACATTACCAATACCGATGATTTTACCCTTGGCGTCATCTCTGAAGGTGACGGTGCCACCTTCATGGTATCTTGATAGGGTTGCAAAGTTGTTGATATCCCAAGTCATGTGCCTTGAGCAACCACTATCAAGATACCACAATCCTCTACGTCGTTGGGCTTTGGAAGGTACCTATATCATTTAACAAAGTTGTTGACTTTGGTACCCAAACTTTCTTGGGTCCTTGAAAGTTAGTGTTTCGAACCCAAACATTATGAAAAGATGCACTTAGTCTATCATAGCAAAAATTGGCTAAGTGTCCTTTCCGCCCACAATGTGAACATGAGAACACTCTTCCATACATGAATGCATGATGAGTGTGTGAAGTGTGAGCATGCTTTGGGGGTTTGCCACGATGCAAAGGTTGTGTAGTATGAACATGAGCATGAGCATGATGAACATTTTTCTTAGGGGCTTGTTTCTTAGGAAACATGGCCTCTATCTTCTTCTTATCAAACTCACTACACTTTTTCAAAACAATACCTAAAGAATCTATTCTTTCCTTAAGCATGATAATCTCATTAGCATCAACAAATGGGGACTTGCCTTTACAAGAAGTCTTATAATTATCAAATCATTTTTAGTGGAAACCAAAGTAGAATGCAAGTCATTATTTTCTTTAGAAAGATTTACAACTTGAAGACTAAGAGATTCATTTTCCTTTTTCATTTTTAAATATTTTTTCTTTAAGAAGTCATAGTTATGAGATAATTCTACAAAAGCTTCTCATAACTCATCCATAGAAAGTTCATCATTAGGAGAAGTGGAAGGGGTTACCTTACTTGTGCTTTCATTTGCCATGAAGCACATGTTGGCGGTATCAATCTCCTTCTCGGATTCGCTCTCGGAATCCCATGTAGCTTTCATTGCCTTCTTCTTGTGAGGCTTCTTTGAGGTGGAGGGCTTCACTTTATCCGGACACTCCGCCACTATGTGTCCCGGTCTTTGGCAATTGAAGCATATGATCTTTCTTTCTTCTTTGCCTCCTTGCCATCTCCTTCTACCTTGGAATTTCGCCTTGTTGTACATCCTCCGGACATTCTTGACAAGAAGTGAGAGCTCTTCGTCATCTTCTTCTTCATCGTCTTCATCGGAGTGTGTGGATTGGCTTTTGAAGGCTATAGTCTTCTTCTTGGAAGGGGCCATGTCCTCCCTCACTTTCCTCTCCATCTCATGGGTTTTGAGGTTCCCAATGAGACCAATTAGCTCCATCTCCTCCTTGTCATTGAGTTCCTTCAAGGTTGTTGCTTTTACTTCCCATGAAGGAGGGAGAGCCCGGATGATCTTTCTTACTCTTTGATCGTTATCAATAGCATCACCTAGAGAAGAAAGTCCATTAGTAATCTTTATAAATCTTGTAACCATATCATCTATGGTTTCATTTTCTTGCATGCAAAAATTCTCATATTGGGACCGAAGAAGGTCAATCTTAGCCCTCTTCACTTGTGAGGTCCCTTCATGTGTGACTAGTAAATGTGTCTAAATTTCATATGCGGACTTGCAATGAATAACTCTAGCTATGTCATCATCATTAAGGGCTTGAAGTAGTGCATAGTGAGCCCCAGCATTGGCATCAAATTCTTTGGTCTCTATTTCGGACCAAGTGGATTCATCACCGGGGGGGTGCACTAAAGGGTTTGGTCACGGCCTTTGCAACTCGACTACCTAGAGATTGCAAGAAAACGGTCATCTTAACCTTCCATATGGGAAAGTTAAGTCCATCAAACTTAGGGGGTGTCTTAATACCATCGGCCATCTTTACTAAGTGAGAATGAATGAAATGATTAGCAATATTAGGATCTTTCTAGGGTTGTTAAGCCAAGAGCCTAGTAACCAAGCTCTGATACCAATTGAAATACACCTAGAGGGGGGGTGAATAGGTGTAATTGCTAATCTAATGATCTTTTTAAACTTAATAGAATGAGTGATGCAACGATCTCTCAAAACACGACTAAGAGCCGAATACCCTGTGAGAGGTTCTGAACTCCTTCCTCCCAATTCCCCTTAAAATGGGTTAGAGGTGCGCAATGCAACCGTGTTGTATGAGATATGATCGAACAAGCAAAGAATGAAATGCTATGATGAAATACACACAATCAACAACACAAGTAAAACAAACAAGAGAAGATTGCACAAAGAAAAGGGTTAGTTCTCAAGCAAATAATTGAAGACAATATAAAGCAAGAGAAATGTAAAGCAAGATGACGCAAGGCAATCGCAAACACAAATGATTTGTTTCGAGGTTCGAGCCACCGCTCTAGTCCCCGCCTTCACCTCCGTGAAGGGTTTCCACTATCCACCGAGGATGCCGTACAAGTTTGGTCTACCGAAGACCCCAAGCCCTTAGCTTCACAACTTACAAAGAACTCCACCTAGGAGTTGTCTCCACAAGAACAAGGATCACAAGAACAATAGTGATCTCCTCAAGATCACAAAACTCTTTCTCAAACTCTTTTACAACACTCTCACTCTTTTTACAACTTCTCTATAGTATGAGTAAAGGACTTTTGGCTCTAAGAAGTGTGGTGAGAAAACTTCAGTTGTAGAGTGATATTGGCAATCAAACACAACTGAAAAACAAACTTTAAAAGAGTTGGAAATGAAAGCTTTGAAACAATTTTTCTCTTTCTCTTGAAAACAATGAAAACCAAGGATTTTTCTAAGTGAATAACAAAGACCTATTGCCCTCTATTTATAAGGAGAGAATAGGTTAAAACTCTTTTCTTTTCACCTAATTTGACCTGCAAAAAGCCTCCAACAACTCTCTAAAACTCTGATAAAGAAGACAGAAAAAACAGATTTTCAGACTTGCCCAAAGAGGAAAGAGCCGTTGGCCAGCAGCAGGCTTGGCGGTCGACCGGTCCGGTCGACCGTCGCCTTGCTGGCAAAGAGCCGTTGGTCTCCGGTCGACCGGTCCGGTCGACCGTCTCCTCAAAGGAAACACAGTTTCCTTAGTGCGGTCGACCGGGCGCTCGACCGAAACAAACCGAGAGTGGCTTGCTTACAGTCGGTCGACCGGGCCAGTCGACCGACAGACGTGCACAAACGTGCACGTCCTGACACAGGCGCCGGTCGACCGGGCGGTCGGCCGGTCAACCTGAAACAGGGAAAACTGGCAGGAATTTGAGTTGGAAAATTTTGTGAAAAAATATTTTGAGATACTTATAACTAAGTATTATGCAAAAATAGTCTATACACATGTTTTAAACAAGATATTCAATTTGTAACAAGTTTGGATACATGTATATATAAACTTAGGCATAAAACTTAGAAACAAACATTTTTTTTTGTTTTTTTTTTTAAAACATAGAATTTTGTGAGGAAAAATGTGTGTGGGTATCCTAGAGCCAAATATCATATACTCAAACTTTAACATTCTATTCTTACAAAGTTCTAAGGACTTCAAGGCTTCAAGAGGGGCTTTCTCCACTTGATCTTCAATTTTGCATCTTGAGCCCAATTTGAGTTATCTTGAGTCCAAGTCACCTTCCTTTAGGGAAGAAAACACCTATGCAAGATAGAAAACCTGAAACACACTTAAACAACAAATAATATTAGTACAAATAACTAATATGTTTTGTAATCATCAAAACACACTAAAGACGGATGATTGTAACCTTGGGCCAACAAGAATACCCTCGCCTTAGGGCTGGAACAGGCTCGCCTCGGGGGTAGCCTCGCCTTCAGGCAAAAGGCTCACCTCTGGGGGAGCCTCGCTTCTAGATTATCTCTGCCTTCGAGCTCTTTTAAGCAACTTTGCCTTCAAGGTTGATTCATCAGTGCCATGTCAGCACTAGCCCCGCATGCGCAGTGAGGGAGGGTGCTCCCTTTCTCGAGACCAAGCACTCGAGTGCTTTAACCTCGTGTACGCTTCATTATGAGGGAGATTACTCCCTTTTCAAGGTTAAATGACCTCACTTTATTCTGAGGGACATTACTCCCTTTTTGAGGTTAAACGACCTCGTTTTATTCCGAGGGAGATTACTCCTTTTCTGAGGCTAAATGGCCTCGCTTTATTTTGAGGGAGATTATTCTCTTTTTCAAGACTAAAACAGCTTCGCATGTGTTACGAAGGAGATTACTCCCTTTTCTGAGGCTAAGTACTCAAGTACTTTAGCCTCACCTGCGCCTCAAAATTTAAAGTGGCAACGGCGAGGTTAGGCCATGGGGCCTATAAATAGGACTCTTGCAGTCCTTTTCTGAAGAAATTTCTTTCTTCCTCTTTTTTTTTTTTTTTTGATGAGGCTGCAATTAGGCATCTCTTTCCTCTCTTCTGGTTTTGAAAATGCCAGGGCCTTCACTCTCTTTATCTCTCCAAAACCGAGATTCATGGCATCTTCACACCATCCAGGCAATGAAAATCTTTATTCCAGTCGTTATCGGACTCATAGTCGACGAGTCTCTATTGTTTAGAGACTCTACCTATCACTTGGTGATTTAGGGAGTTTATCTCCCTCAATTTTAAATTTAGCAGATAAATTTAAGGATTGGATTCCCTTGATCTTTGCTTTTGGCAAAATTAGAACCAAGGAGCTTTAGCTCTTTGGAGCTTCCTGGCAAAGCTAAGACTTGCCTGATTAGGCGAAGACGTTCTCCAGGTGAGGCTTACGCCTTGGCCTTTCTAAGGCGAGGCTAGCCCTACCATATAAACGAGGCTATATCTTAGCCTTCTGAGGGCCTGGCTAGCCTTGCTGTATAGGCGAGGCTATGCCTTGGCCTTCTGAAGGCCTGGCTAGCCTTGCCATATGGGCGAGGCTATGCCCTGGCCCTTTTGAGGTGAGGCTAGTTTTGTCGTATAGGCGAGGCTATGCCTTGACCTTTTTAAGGCATGAGTGCCTTTCAAGCTCCCACATGAAGCTAGCCTTTTAAGGTTTTTAGCATTTTGCCTTTGTGTATTGCGAAGCTTAACCTCAAAGTGAAGTTAATTTCATTTGCGAAGCAAGGCTAGATATGACTTAGCACTTTTCTTTTTACTCAATGTTAACACATTTACTTTTCCTTATTTTGCAGTGCATTACATTTTCGATCCATTGAGCAATCTCTTCGACTTGGCGACAAAGGTGGACAGGAGTATGCTTCTCCATTTTCAAGTTCAGGCTTTACTTATCAGCAGGAGCGGCTGGCGCTAATTCCAGGAGGGGACCAATGTACATTCACACCAGGCATCAGCCGACAGTTGCCTTTGTCGGGTCTCTGTGACGTCACCAGTAAGGTCTTGCATCCTCCCTTCACCAATCTTGTTCAAAGAACGACAAAGAACCCATGCTCATTGGATGATTTTTTGGTGACAAAATCTTCCATTAAGTGAAGGATTACGACCTCGTGAGGGGGAGGCCTTTCTTGTCCAGTTGGTCTGGTGGAATCGGAGTGACCCGTCGCATTCTGACTTCGAGGACTGCCATTATCCTGAAAAGCGAAAGTAAATTTATTATTCTAGATGTAAAGCAACAAGTCGCCTACTTTTGAAGTAAGGAATAAATTGTATGAAAGGCAATCTTAATGTATCATCAATGTATCTTACTTTTTGAATCAATAAAAATTTGCCTTTGACTCATTTTCTCTTCTCTATGTCTTCCAATTTGTTTGCTCATGTAATTACCCATAGGTAATATAAATCTTCCGTAGAGGAGAACGTGGTAAGAAAGTTCTTTTGAAAGAACAAAAGGGTAAAAATTTAGCAAGTCGAATCTCCGAAGAAATTTCAAATGTGACTCAAATTATTCAGAGGTTAAGAACATGATAAAGTTAGTCAAATATAAAAATCCACTGGGGATTAAAAAGGGTAAATTTAGGGGTCCGTTAGGTATCACTAAATCTGAAAAAAAATTAAATCGAGTGATTTGTCAGTTCAGAAGGATAAACTGGACATGACTGATTAGAGATTGTCAGACATGAAATTTTGTCATTCAGAGGTGACGAGTTAGAAATAACGACAAATAAGGGTGAAATTTAGACAATCATCAGTGACGAACTGGACATAACCGATTAGAATTATCAAATAAGGAATGTTTATTGTTTAGAGGTGGTGAACTGGATATAACAGTAAACGAAAAGGTGAGACTTGGTTATCTATGAGTTCAGAGATGATTAACTATGCATGATTGATTTAGAAGCCACCATGCTTGAAATTTTATTATTCAGAGGTGACAAACTGGACATGATAACAAAATGAAGGTGAACCCAGTTTTAGGGACCCGTCTATTTATAGGTGATAAATTGGACATGACTAAGACACACTAAACTTTAAATCCGCTGCCAGAGATAGTCATATTACTAGCAGCTAGCGCACTAGGGACTGTGAGTAGTCTACAATTCTGCATTATTATATCGCATTTTCCCACCGATTTATGAATAAAATGTCAGTCTAAACCGTGTTTTGGTCTCTCTTACAGGTAAATCAAGAGTTCAAGGGTAAAGGAGTAATAAGAGCTTAATTATTTCCATTTTATGGTAATTAATCCTGGATTTCATGGATGCCAAGCAAAGGAACATCTAGAAGATATGTCGAACCTAGACCTTTGCTCACGTCAGACGAATATTCGAGCGAAATTACCAGAAACTGGATATACCAGGAACATTCTCGAAGCGACGGGGACCCCCTGCCAAAAACCAGGGACCTAAGACCTTGGTATGGCCGCGAATCCGCGGCCATAGCCGCAGATCCGCGGCCATTTGGTGCGGCCACGCGTCGATTTTCGACGCGTGGCCCCGTCTCATCTTCTAGAAGGCTCCTATGCCTATAAAAACTCCTACAGAGGCCCTGAACGAAGCAGTTTTCATTTTTAGGCTAGGGTTTCTATGTTTTAGTGTAGTGTAGGTAGGTGTTCTTCATTTCTTGTATTTTTTTAATGTTATTTCGTTTTTAGATCATGTATTAGGGCTGAGAGATTCAGAGAGAGAGATAGAGAGGGATTGATGTAATAGATGGTGACAATCTATGTAAAGGTGCCTCCTTTCTTCTCCAATGTAATCTCCTCCATCTTCTACATGTTGCTTGACTAACTTTTCTTCCTCTCATGGCAATCTAACTACTAACCACTAACCATCTAACCACTTACTTGATAATCTACATGAATCTAATAGCCTCTATAAGGCCTTACTCTTGCAAGAGCCATTGATGGCTCATGATGATGGATTCTAACATCTAACTTGCTAACTTGCTAACCAAGCTAACTCTCTCTTATTTCATGCTTGCTTCTAATGGTTTGATGATCTAAGGTTTGTATTAGCTTGCTCTTAATGCAAGTTTGAATGTGATGAACCATCTTATTTGCCATGCTTTGTATCGTCTCTTGAAGCCAAGGATTAGTGATGGCCAAGGATCCATGTAAGGCAACTATCACTAAGAGGTTAGCATGGTTAGTAGATCAATTAGTAGTTAGTAGCCATGAGCTTTCTTTTATCTTGTTTTAAAAAGCAATTCTTTTATCTTTTCATCGTTATTTTCACCGCTTTCTTTGTTTGTCTTTGTTTTCATTTTCTTTACTATAAGTTTCTTCTTCCTTTCTATTTTGTTTTCAAAACCACTCCTCTTTTGTTTTCTTCGCTGCTTTCATCCCCTACCTCACCTACCACATTCTTGTTTTCCTTTTCTTTTCTTTTCTTTTCTTCTTGTAATTCTTTTAACAAAGAAGAACTGTTAACAAAAAACGTGAATAAAAACTGTTAATGCTTCTATCGCCTCCTGTCCCCGTGGATTCGACCCGTTGAGCCAGTGCTATAACGGAAGTATCGAGGGAACATTAGCACATATACATATTTTCATTGATTTCATAAACAACACTTTTAGAGTGCTCGGTTCCGACCCGATCAAAATTTTTGGCGCCGTTGCCGGGGACTGGGAATGGTTTTGAACTCACGTTTTTTGTTAACATTGTCTTCTCTGTTTTGGTGTGCTGGTCAAAGTTTATAGGAACGGAATATTGCAGAATAAACACTAGCTTTGCATCTCCCTGCTCTTGAAAGCAGGGACCCAGCTTTCAAAGAACCGCCGCGCCAATGTGACTTTTGCCACAAAAACGCGGCCATTTTGTGATAATTATATATCTTGTTGTGCTGGGATGTGTTTATTGTAATAGCTAGTAGATCTGTATTATCACTTTCCTACTTTGATTGCCTAAACACCACAATAAACTAAAAAACTAAAATACGGTATTTGGACGCTTTTAAAACGGCTTAGACATTTGCATTTAGGCACGTGTCAATTCAATTCCAATATACTATATTTTGTTCTATTGTTTTGATCTGGATTGAGATGTACATATGGCATTGCATATAGCATAGGACAAACACGTTGGTGATTTACTCGCTTTGTGTTATACTCTTGTCTATATTGCACACTTGCACAAATTGAACTTAAGGGCATAACCCAATACAAGATAAGGTGAGGATTTCATCACCTTTCCTTCGCCAAAAACTACCTCCCCACTCACATAACCCAAGCCCTAATTAAATTTTATAGACGTTGGCCCTTAGGGACATCTCAGACTCATTAAGAGATTGACCGAGGGTGGAACTTGTTTTGAATCTTACTCTTGTGAAATCGGTGTCTAAGGTTGGGGATTAAGAGGTTACGCCTCGAAGATACTGTGGTTTGACGTAATTAAGGCGCATTGCTTACGCACGGATACCTCCCACTGTATTTTGCCCCTACCTGGCCGATTAGCTTGTGGTCAGATTCAAGCAACAACCTCCCCTGAGTAATCGACCAGTTAGGAGTCGTCTAGGTCTAGGTCAACCTTACTTTAGGCTTGGTTTTGATTTTGTCTTTTCTTTTTGTTTGTTGTTTGATTTTTCCTTTTTGTTTGTAATTGTTTGTGAAATGGAATTCAACAGCAACAATTCTTTTAATCCGAATATGAATTCATATTTCACACCGACCCCGTTCGACTCGGATAATTCCAACCCGGCTTTTTACAATATGCACCAACCAAATACACCGGGTTGGCCTTATCCGAATCAATACAACCCATACCCACATTCTTATGACTATAATTTTCAAAATAATTTCACCTTGTCACAGAGTCAATGGGGATTCACCTCCCCCCGAGTTAAATTTTCAAACTCCTTGTCCACCATATCCACCTTGTCCACAAATCTCATTCCCCGATTTCGCTTCCTATACTCCTTTTCTAGAACAACCAATTGAAGAAAAATCTGAGTTAGAAAAGAGAGTAGAAGCCAATTTACAAGAGGTCGAGCGACTACTTCAGAAAAAGAGGGCCTCTCCAATTCCACAGTATTTTCAAGAGTCTTACTCAGTTCCACCTCCTCATAATGACCAACCATCTGCCTGGGGAACGAGTAAGGAATTCTTGCGTGAGTCCGAACAACAATCAAATCTGATGGACTCACGATTTCACCACAATTTTCAAAACAAATCTTCATCTTTTCAGGCCCAGTCGCAACAAAACGATGAACCAATTAACTATGAAAAGATGCTTGAAATCATGACTCAAGCTCAAATTGCTCATAATCATGACATAGATATGATGGTCAAAACTCTCCATTCTCATCCTTTGACCATTTCTGATGTCACTAACCATTCTATTAGAGCCAAGGAATCATGTTGTTTGGAGACCAAGATTCAATTTCAGCACACCCATCTGAACTTGCCCAAACTTCAAATCCCATTGACATTTTGGCAAGTTATTCTTTTCCTGAGATTGAACTTGAGCATGAATATGATCATGAACCTCAAATTCGTGCTACTTCCTGATTCAATTATGACTCCGGTGTCTTCACCTGATTTCAATCCTTTCCCGAGTCAGTATTGGATCCAGTACCAGTCCATTGTGAAATTGAATTACCAATCATTTATGTTGATCATATTGAACTTGACCAATTTCATACTTTTGAAAGTTTCATTGATAAATTGGCAAGTTCTCATTTTTATGGAATTGAACTCAATGAAGAATGTGACTTTGATCCTCAAATTTGTGATCCAGTTCAAATTCCTGAATCAGTATTGACTCCTGTAATGTTACCCAATTTGAGCAACATTTTAGAGTCAGTTTTGATTCCTATACCTGTCATTCTTGAACCTGAATCACCAATCTTAGAAAGTCACATTCCATCATGGGGAAATGAATGTGGACCTGAGCTTCATCTTCTTGATTTGGACCCACTTCCTGAACCAATCTCGACTTCCGAACCTTTACTTGACTTAAGTCTTTTTCCTGAGTCGGTATTAGTTCCTGTGCTTCCTGAGTGCAAATCAATCATTCCATTCTGGGACAAGGGTCTTGATAAATTTGACTATGAAATTATTTTGAAAATTTAGAAATTGGATGGGGTTAAATTTTTAATAAAAATCATCAATATCTACATCATTCTAGTGGGTTGTATTCTTGAGGTCTCTGGTGGGTTCTTTCGGACTCCACGCAAGTTGGATTGGGCCGCATTCCGTGGACCAATCAGACCACCACCGGAACCACGACCTTGAGGTGATTTTTCCTTCCCTCTCTATTTGTTTCATGCATACATACATCACGATGCATTGAGGACAATGCATGAGATAAGTGTGGGGGAGGGTTTACTAACATAGAGTTTTTAGATTTTTTTTTTTCTTTTACACTTCTTTTAGGATACTTTTAGAAATCTTCCCTTTTGTATAGAAATTTTCTCTTTCTTTAAAAACTTTTTGAAATAAGAGATAAAGTTTTGATCTATTTTTAAGAAAATTAAGATGATCTTAGAAACTAAGGAAACCTCAATTATGACATCTTAAACCTAGTCGAAATAATGGATCTTGTTTAAAATTATAGCTTAAGTATAAAGATTGGGGATATTTTTATCTTGAATTTTTTTCTTAGATAGTATGCACTTCACACTTACACAATTTTTGGGATGGAAATAAAGACCTAAAATGCCATAAAAATAAATAAAAAATATATATAAATAAATAAAAATCACTTATTAAGCTGGATAACTATGCCTCAAGAAGCATGATTATTCACGCCTAACAGTGGTTAAAAGAAAAAAATAATCCCCCTTAGTTTTGTGGGCTTGTTTACTCGAGTCCTTAAACCCGAGGGATGTTTTCTCATCTGGTGCCCTAAAACCATCTGGTCTGGGAGTCATCTGTTATAGGCTCACTACGTGGGTGAACTAGAAAGCCTAAGAAAACTAAGGGAAGAAAAAAGAAAAAATAAATAAAAAAAATATATATAAATGGCTTGATGGTTGGAGTTGAAATCCCAGAAATCTTCACTATCACAAAGTGCATATTATCTAGGTTTTATGAAGGATAAAATATTCAATACAATTTTGAATTCTTACCTTAATTGAAGACAAGATCTTGCATAGAGACTAAGTTTAAGGAAGAATGATTTTTGGTGGACTTATGACCTTAGATCGCTTATATTTTTGCAAAAATATTTCATAAACTTGTCTCTCTTTCAAAATGCGTTTTCAAAATACTAACATTTGTCTTCTTTCTTTACGGATTTGTGGGTGCAATCTGCTGAAAACCTTCAGGAGACAACACTCCTCCTCTAGGGGTAACCTAGAGGTTTAACGGCTTGTTGCACACGCTCAGTGCAATCGCGTCACCTGCGAAAGTGGTGTAATAACCTTCATAGGATAGTTTTCTTTTCTTGTTTTGCTCGGGATGAGCAAAAAATAAGTGTGGGGGTGTGATTAGTCTACAATTCTACATTATTATATCGCATTTTCCTACCGATTTATGAATAAAATATCGGCCTAAACCGTGTTTTGGTCTCTCTTGCAGGTAAATCAAGAGTTCAAGGGTAAAGGAGTAATAAGAGCTTAATTAATTCAATTTTATGGTAATTAATCCCGGATTTCGTGGAGGCCAAGCAAAGGAACATCTAGAAGATACATCGAACCTAGACCTTTGCTCACGTCAGACGAATATTCGAGCGAAATTACCAGAAACTGGATATACCAGGAACATTCTCAAAATGACGGGGACCCCCTGCCAAAAACTAGGGACCTAAGTCCCTGGTATGGCCGCGGATCCGCGGCCCTTTGGTGGGGCCACGCGTCGATTTTCGACGCGTGGCCCCGTCTCGTCTTCTAGAAGGCACCTATGCCTATAAAAACCTCTGCAGAGGCCCTGAACGAAGCAGTTTTCGTTTTTATGCTAGGGTTTCTATGTTTTAGTGTAGTGTAGGTAAGTGTTCTTCATTTCTTGTATTTTTTTTATGTTATTTCGTTTTTAGATTATGTATTAGGGCTGAGAGATTCAGAAAGAGAGATAGAGAGGGATTGATGTATTAGATGGTGACAATCTATGTAAAGGTGCCTCCTTTCTTCTCCAATGTAATCTCCTCCATCTTCTACATGTTGCTTGGCTAACTTTTCTTCCTCTCATAGCAATCTAACTACTAATCACTAACCATCTAACCACTTACTTGATAATCCACATGAATCTAATAGCCTCTATAAGGCCTTGCTCTTGCAAGAGCCATTGATGGCTCATGATGATGGATTCTAACATCTAACTTGCTAACTTTCTAACCAAGCTAACTCTCTCTTATTTCATGCTTCCTTTTAATGGTTTGATGATCTAATGTTTGTATTAGCTTGCTCTTGATGCAAGTTTGAATGTGATGAACCATCTTTTTTGCCATGCTTTGTATCGTCTCTTGAAGCCAAGGATTAGTCATGGCCAAGGATCCATGTGAGGCAACTATCACTAAGAGGTTAGCATGGTTAGTGGATCAATTAGTAGTTAGTAGTAATGAGCTTTCTTTTATCTTGTTTTAAAAAGCAATTCTTTTATCTTTTCATCGTTATTTTCACCGCTTTCTTTGTTTGTCTTTGTTTTCATTTTCTTTACTATAAGTTTCTTCTTCCTTTCTATTTTGTTTTCAAAACCACTCCTCTTTTGTTTTCTTCGCTGCTTTCATCCCCTACCTCACCTACCACATTCTTGTTTTCCTTTCCTTTTCTTTCTTTTCTTCTTGTAATTCTTTTAACAAAGAAGAACTGTTAACAAAAAACGTGAATAAAAACTGTTAATGCTTCTATCGCCTCCTGTCCCCGTGGATTCGACCCGTTGAGCCAGTGCTATAACGGAAGTATCGAGGGAACATTAGCGCATATACATATTTTCATTGATTTCACAAACAACACTTTTAGAGTGCTCGGTTCCGACCCGATCAAAATTTTTGGCGCCGTTGCCGGGGACTGGGAATGGTTTTGAACTCACGTTTTTTGTTAACATTGTCTTCTCTGTTTTGGTGTGCTGGTCAAAGTTTATAGGAACGGAATATTGCAGAATAAACACTAGCTTTGCATCTCCCTGCTCTTGAAAGCAGGGACCCAGCTTTCAAAGAACCGCCGCGCCAACGCGACTTTTGCCGCAAAAACGCGGCCATTTTGTGATAATTGTATATCTTGTTGTGCTGGGATGTGTTTATTGTAATAGCTAGTAGATCTGTATTATTACTTTCCTTCTTTGATTGCCTAAACACCACAATAAACTAAAGAACTAAAATATGGTATTTGGACGCTTTTAAAATGGCTTAGACATTTGCGTTTAGGCATGTGTCAATTCAATTCTAATATACTATATTTTGTTCTGTTGTTGTGATCTAGATTGAGGTGTACATATGGCATTGCATATAGCATAAGAAAAACGCGTGGGTGATTTACTCGCTTTGTGTTATACTCTTGTCTATATTGCACACTTGCACAAATTGAACTTAAGGACATAACCCAATACAAGATAAGGTGGGGATTTCATCACCCTTCCTTAGCCCAAAAACCACCTCCTTACTCACACAACCCAAGCCCTAATAAAATTTGATAGACGTTGGCCCCTAGGGACATCTCGGATTCATTAAGAGATTAACCGAGGGTGGAACTTGTTTTGAATCTTACTCTTGTGAAATCGGTGTCTAAGGTTGGGAATTAAGAGGTTACGCCTCGAAGATACCGTGGTTTGGCATAATTAAGGCCCGTTGCTTACGCACGGATACCTCCCACCGTATTTTGCCCCTACCTGGCTGATTAGCTTGTGGTCGGATTCAAGCAACAACCTCCCCCGGGTAATCGACCAGTTAGGAGTCGTCTAGGTCAACCTTACTTTAGGCTTGGTTTTGATTTTGTCTTGTCTTTTTGTTTGTTGTTTGATTTTTCCTTTTTGTTTGTAATTGTTTGTGAAATGGAATTCAACAATAATAATTCTTTCAATCTGAATATGAATCCGTATTTCACACCGACCCCGTTCGACTCGGATAATTCCAACCTGGCTTTTTACAATATGCACCAACCAAATACACCAGGTTGGCCTTATCCGAATCAATACAACCCATACCCACATTCTTATGACTATAATTTTCAAAATAATTTCACCTCGTCACAGAGTCAATGGGGATTCACCTCCCCCGAGTTAAATTTTCAAACTCCTTGTCCACCATATCCACCTTGTCCACAAATCTCATTTCCCAATTTCGCTTCCTATACTCCTTTTCTAGAACCACCAATTGAAGAAAAATTTGAGTTAGAAAAGAGAGTAAAAGCCAATTTACAAGAGGTCAAGCGACTACTTCAGAAAAGGAAGGCCTCTCCAATTCCACAGTATTTTCAAGAGTCTTACTCAGTTCCACCTCCTCATAATGACCAACCATCTGCCGGGGAATGAGTAAGGAATTCTTGCGTGAGTCCGAACAACAATCAAATCTGATGAACTCACGATATCACCACAATTTTCAAAACAAATCTTCATCTTTTCAGGCCCAGTCGCAACAAAATGATGAACCAATTAACTATGAAAATATGCTTGAAATCATGACTCAAGCTCAAATTGCTCATAATCATGACATAGATATGATGGTCAAAACTCTCCATTCTCATCCTTTGACCATTTCTAATGTCACTAACCATTCTGTTAGAGCCAAGGAATCATGTTATTTTTGAGACCAAGATTCAATTTCAGCACACCCATCTGAACTTGTCCAAACTTCAAATCCCATTGACATTTTGGCAAGTTATCTTTTCCTGAGATTGAACTTGAGCATGAATATGATCATGAACCTCAAATTCGTGCTACTTCCTGATTCAATTATGACTCCGGTATCTTCACCTGATTTCAATCCTTTTCCCTAGTCAGTATTGGATCCAATGTCAGTCCATTGTGAAATTGAATCACCAATCATTTATGATGATCATATTGAACTTGATCAATTTCATACTTTTGAAAGTTCCATTGATAAATTGGCAAGTTCTCATTTTTATGGAATTGAACTCAATGAGGAATGTGACTTTGATCCTCAAATTTGTGATCCAGTTCAAATTCCTAAATCAATATTGACTCCTGTTATGTTACCCAATTTGAGCAACATTTTAGAGTCAGTTTTGATTCCTATACCTGTCATTCTTGAACCTGAATCACCAATCTTAGAAAGTCACATTCCATCATGGGGAATTGAATGTGGACCTGAGCTTCATCTTCTTGATTTGGACCCACTTCCTGAACCAATCTCGACTCCCGAACCTTTACTTGACTTAAGTCTTTTTCTTGAGTCGGTATTAGTTCCTGTACTTCCTGAGTGCAAATCAATCATTCCATTCTGGGACAAGGGTCTTGATAAATTTGACTATGAAATTATTTTGAAAATTTGGAAATTGGATGGGGTTAAATTTTTAATAAAAATCATCAATATCTACATCATTCTAGTGGGTTGTATTCTTGAGGTCTCTGGTGGATTCTTCCGGACTCCACGCAAGTTGGATTGGGCCGCATTTCGTGGACCAATCAGACCACCACCGGAACTACCACCTTGAGGTGATTTTTCCTTCACTCTCTATTTGTTTCATGCATACATACATCACGATGCATTGAGGATAATGCATGAGATAAGTGTGGGGGAGGGTTTACTAATATAGAGTTTTTAGATTTTCTTTCTTTTACACTTCTTTTAGGATACTTTTAGAAATCTTCCCTTTTGTATAGGAATTTTCTCTTTCTTTAAAAACTTTTTGAAATAAGAGATAAAGTTTTGATCTATTTTTAAGAAAATTAATATGATCTTAGAAACTAAGGAAACCTCAATTATGACATCTTAACCTAGTCGAAATAATGGATCTTGTTTAAAATTATAGGTTAAGTATAAAAGATTGAGGAGATATTTTTATCTTGAATTTTTTGCCTTAGATAGTTTGCACTTCACACTTACACAATTTTTGGGATGGAAATAAAGACCTAAAATGTCATAAAAATAAATAAAATATATATATAAATAAATAAAAATCACTACTAAGCTGGATAACTATGCCTCAAGAAGCATGATTATTCACGCCTAACAGTGGTTAAAAGAAACAAATAATCCCCCTTAGTTTTGTGGCCTTGTTTATTCGAGTCTTTAAACCCGAGGGATGTTTTCTCATCTGGTGCCCTAAAACCATCTGGTCTGGGAGTCATCGGTTTTAGGCTCTCTACGTGGGTGAAGTAGAAAGCCTAAGAAAACTAAGGGAAGAAAAAAGAAAAAATAAATAAAAAATATATATAAATAGCTTGATGGTTAGAGTTGAAATCCTAGAAATCTTCAATATCACAAAGTGCATATTATCTAGGTTTTATGAAGGTTAAAATATTCAATCCAATTTAGAATTCTTACCTTAATTGAAAACAAGATCTTGCATAGAGACTAAGTTTAAGGAAGAATGATTTTTGGTGGACTTATGACCTTAGATCGCTTATATTTTTGCAAAAATATTTCATAAACTTGTCTCTCTTTCAAAATGCGCTTTCAAAATACTAACATTTGTCTTCTTTCTTTATGAATTTTGTGGGTGCAATCCGCTGAAAACCTTCATGAGACAACACTCCTCCTCTAGGGGTGACCTAGAGGTTTAACGGCTTGTTGCACACGCTTAGTGCAATCGCGTCACCTGCGAAAGTGGTGTAATAACCTTTGTAGGATAGTTTTCTTTTCTTGTTTTGCTCGGGACGAGCAAAAAATAAGTGTGGGGGTGTGATTAGTCTACAATTCTGCATTATTATATCACATTTCCCCACCGATTTATGAAAAAAATGTCGGTCTAAACCGTGTTTTGGTCTCTCTTGCAGGTAAATCAAGAGTTCAAGGGTAAAGGAGTAATAAGAGCTTAATTAATTCCATTTTATGGTAATTAATCCCGGATTTTGTGGAGGCCAAGCAAAGGAACATCTAGAAGATACGTCGAACCTAGACCTTTGCTCACGTCAGACGAATATTCGAGCAAAATTAGCAGAAACTGGATATACTAGGAACATTCTCGAAGCGACGGGGACCCCCTACCAAAAACCAGGGACCTAAGTCCCTGGTATGGCATCGGATCCGCGGCCCTTTGGTGGGGCCACGCGTCGATTTTCGATGCGTGGCCCTGTCTCGTCTTCTAGAAGGCTCCTATGCCTATAAAACCCCTGCAGAGGCCCTGAACGAAGCAGTTTTCATTTTTAGGCTAGGGTTTCTATGTTTTAGTGTAGTGTAGGTAAGTGTTCTTCATTTCTTGTATTTTTTTTATGTTATTTCATTTTTAGGTCATGTAATAGGGCTGAGAGATTCAGAGAGAGAGAGAGAGAGAGAGAGAGAGATAGAAGGATTGATGTAATAGATGGTGACAATCTATGTAAAGGTGCCTCCTTTCTTCTCCAATGTAATCTCCTCCATCTTCTACATGTTGCTTGGCTAAGTTTTCTTCCTCTCATGACAATCTAATTACTAACCACTAACCATCTAACCACTTACTTGATAATCTACATAAATCTAATAGCCTCTATAAGGCCTTGCTCTTGCAAGAGCCATTGATGGCTCATGATGATGGATTCTAACATCTAAGTTGCTAACTTGCTAACCAAGCTAACTCTCTCTTATTTCATGCTTGCTTCTAATATTTTGATGATCTAATGTTTGTATTAGCTTGCTCTTGATGTATGTTTGAATGTGATGAACCATCTTATTTGCCATGCTTTGTATCGTCTCTTGAAGCCAAGGATTAGTGATGGCCAAGGATCCATGTGAGGCAACTATCACTAAGAGGTTAGCATAGTTAGTGGATCAATTAGTAGTTATTTTTCATTGATTTGTAAAGGAAAAACTTACAATAAAAAGGGTTGAGGAGCTAAATTACGAGTATTCTTAAAAAGATTACAAGTAGATCTCCTCAGAGATTCTGGAGAAGTGTGCCGATAGGAGTCTGGTCAGCGCGCGATCACTTTATCCCTTTGACGATGTGAGCGATGAAATTCCCTTCTCGCCTGGTTCGAGGAATCAGAGAACAGAAGGTTGGTAGAACCCTCTTGTTACTTCTCAGAACCGCCTTCAATTAGGAATTCCTTCTCGCCTGGTTCTGCAGATTCCTTGGGAAGGAGGTGTTAGGGTATCAGCACCCTGATTAAAGAAGTGATTCTCTAAAAGTCTCTGAATTCTAGAGAATAGATCACTGTTTGTGCACGGTGCGTCGTGAAGAAGTCTCTGCTTGTGGAGTCCTCTTGTGCGTGTCGTCTGAGGAAGCTCTTCCAAGAAGTCCTCCCTTCTTGTGCCCCTGGTGGGCTATTTATAAGGAGGGCAAGGGTATAACCGTCCCTTGAAAATATGGAAACAGATTGAATCAAATCTGTTTAAATCTGGAAGTAGCCTTACTGCGAGGCTAGGATCAGCTTCTGCGAAGTTAGAAATGGCAGGTCGGTTGATCCTCTTGATCTGTTTTGATCCTTTTCATATTGTTGGAGGATTTCCCCTGATCTTCTTACTCATTTTTAGAAGAGTCAAGAGATTGTGGCAATCAACTGCCAAATTTGATCTCCGATTTGATCTTAATTGGATTTGATCTGATTAGATCTGATCTCATCTGGAGGTTTGATTGGTCAAAGGTTGACCGTAGCAGACTAATAGCGGCGCTGCCCGCTTTGAACTCACAGCAGAGCTGGAGGCAGTGTCTGGCGAAGTCAGAGGAAGGCTTCTTCGGCGGAGCTAGATGTCATCTGTTGCGAAGCTACCATATACCCTTTCTGCGCAGTTACATGTGGCTTCAGGCGGAGCTAACTCCCTTTGGCGAAGCTATGAGTTAACTTCCTGGCGAGGCTTTGAATGGCTTCAAGGCGAAGTCGGGTGATCTTAGCCTCTCAGGCGAGGCTATCCTTTTGGGCTCATGTAATGCTAAGTGCTAGCATCTTAGACCTGCTGAGGTCTGTTTAGAAACAATCTGGGTTCACTGTCTGCTTGCTGGATCAGTGGAGTCCAAGTTGCTTCCCTGTCCCTCAGAGATGGGTGAAAACTGATCTTCAGCTCGTCTGTCACTTGTCTTTTGTAAATGTCAACAAGTTTAGATATTGTTCGGACCAATAAAAATCTTGTCTTTTTTAAGTGTCAACAAGACACCTTCAAAGTTTTCAAAAGTCTGCGATGGTTCAGACTTGAAATACTTTGAACTTCTTTGATTGGTGATGTGTGGAGTATGAACGTCGCCATGATGGTTGAGTTCAGCTTCGCTTTGAATCCTGCTTTGGGATGTAGATTCGCCGAGGAATCATGTAGATTCGCGTCTGGGTAGCTTCGCGGCTAGGTAGGTTCGCTCTGGAACATCTGTTGCTTTCCCAAGGCCAACTGCCGTGGACCGGTTACGAGAAGGATTACTTCTTCTCTCGCACTGATCGAGGGAGATATTCTCCCCTTGTGCATTTCTGAGGGAGGATATTCCCTTTCTTCAAGGCGCCATGAGTGTCTTTATGAGGGAGACGTTTCTTCCTTTACACGGTTCCAAGGGAAACCGTCCCTTTTCTCAAGGCACAAAAAATGCCTTAAATGTGCTCGTGCTTCCACGCTTGAGGCGGCAGCGCTCAGGCCATAGGGCCTATAAATAGGACACTTGAGGTCCTCTGAAGAGAAGTGATCTGCTCTTCTCCTCTTCTCTTGGTTGAGAGAGATACTCAGATCTCTGAAGTAGTGGGAATGCCCACTCTGGTCATTATCCGGCCAGGGACCGGTAAGTCTTGATCATCCAGAGACTTTACCAATAAACTTTTAGGGAGTTCATCTCCCTTAACTTAGCTTTAACAGCTGCCTCAGGGATCGATTTCCCTTGTTCTTCATTTTGCTATTGACTGATCCACAGAGAAGGATTTCAGCATAGCTTCCCAGCGAAGCTATCATTTTGACTTGATCAAAGAAAGATCACTGCATGTTAAGTCCGCTACACAGGCAGAACTTGGGACTTAGTTTCTTCAAAGTTGAGCCAGTCTGGCCATATAGGTGGGGCTAAGACTGTGTCCCACAGGATCAGTCTGGCTTAGCCATATAGGCGAGGCTAGGACTTGGAATTTGCTGAGCTAGCCCATCATCACTGTGCAAGCGAGGCTATCCTCTGTTTTAACTGAAATCGGATTGCTTCGCCCCCAAGAATTTGACTTAGCGCTTTTACAGCTTCTCCGGTGTTTAACTGCTAACTTGTTTCAGTTTGCATTGCAGTAAACTATGTTCGCCAATCTTATGACTTGATGAAAGAGACCGAAAAGTTGTCTTATGCTTCCCCAGTTGAAGCTTTACTTTTAAGCAGGAGGAACAAACTGGGGCAGCTGATGTGTGTCCTAGAGGCTGTTGGTAGTCGCTTATCCGAGATGATCCACTTCGGGAAAGCGGACGTCACCTGTAAGGTCGTGGATCTTCTCATTGCCAATTTTCATCAAAGAAGATCCAACCTGCTGGTGGCGATCAGTCCTTTGCCAGTTTTGACTAAAGACGGTCCGGCTTTCTGATGGCAAAACCTGTCATTATGCGAAAGATCACGGCCCTGTCCTGGTGGCACAATCTGTTCTCGTGGCACCTTCCATCATTATGTGAAGGATTACGGCTTTGTGCAGGAGGAAGGCCTTTCGTGTCCAGTTGGTTTGGCTTGAAGGTAGATAGGACCACATGTATGCCTCTTGAGCAAATGATTCCGTTGTATGAAACACAACCTTGATGTAGTATCAATGTACCTTTCCCTTTCAAATTAATGAAAGTTCATTTTCTGCTCATTTGATTTTTGCTCTGCCTTCATCCTGAACTTGGCTAGCGGAACTAAACTCCATGCGGGGTTAAAGATAGAATTCCATCTAAAATAGGAACGAGCTTTCAGCGAAGCTAGCATACCTGCGAAGTTCGGCCTATGCCTTCAGCGGAGTTAAGGCAATCCTGTTGGCGAAGTCATCAATGTATTGTGCGAAGTCCGAATTTTAACTCGCGGCGAAGTTAGCCCTTAGTGGGGCTGAATTAGCGCTTCTCGGGAAGACGCTTTAGACGCTTGTGAAGGCTGTCGATAATAGGGAGGCGAGGCTGGCCTCCCTTGAAGAACGGATCAAATCTTATGACGTACGCCTATAGCTTGTAATATATGTGCCTTTATGTATCCCTTCTTCTCGAACTCAATAAAAATAATTTTGTTTTGACTCCCCTGTCGAATCTCCAACTTGCTCTATTTGCTGAGTTGTTGTTCCTAAATTGCATTGCAGCCATTTGAGAGAATAGTTCTTTCTGTACTAAATAATGAGACTTGGCTATCTGCCGGTTCAGAGGTCGCAATGACATAATCGATTGAGAGGCCACCAAAAAGGGTAGTACTTGTCTTTTGTAGATGTTAACAAGTACGGGCGAGACCTGTCTTTTGTAAATGTCAACAGGCTCGAGGTCGAGACTTGGCTGTCTGCTGGTTCAGAGGTCGCAATGACATAACCGGTTGAGACGTCACCAAGCTCACGGTTGGTGATACTTGTCTTTTGTAAATGTCAACAAGTATCGAGACCTATCTTTTGTAAATGTCAACAGGGCTCGGAATTGAGACTTGGATGTCTGCTGGTTCAGAGGTCGCAATGACATAACCGAATGAGACGCCACCAAACTCAAGATTGGTGATACTTGTCTTTTGTAAATGTCAACAAGTATCGAGACCTGTCTTTTGTAAATGTCAACAGGGCTCGAAATTGAGACTTGGCTGTCTGCTGGTTCAGAGGTCGTAATGACATAACCGGATGAGACGCCACCAAGCTCAAGGTTGGTGATACTTGTCTTTTGTAAATATCAACAAGTATCGAGACCTATCTTTTGTAAATGTCAACAGGGCTCGGAATTGAGACTTGGCTGTCTGCTGGTTCAGAGGTCGCAATGACATAACCGGATGAGACGTCACCAAGCTCAAGGTTGGTGATACTTGTCTTTTGTAAATGTCAACAAGTATCGAGACCTGTCTTTTGTAAATGTCAACAGGGCTAGGAATTGAGACTTGGCTGTCTGCTGGTTCAGAGGTTGCAATGACATAAGCGGATGAGAAGCCACCAAGCTCAAGGTTGGTGATACTTGTCTTTTGTAAATGTCAACAAGTATAGAGACCTGTCTTTTGTAAATGTCAACAGGGCTCGAAATTGAGACTTGGCTGTCTGCTGGTTCAGAGGTCGCAATGACATAACCGAATGAGACGCCACCAAGCTTAAGATTCATAATGGAATTTGAGAAAGGGTCTCGTTTTCATTGGTAGAGACGAGAGAATCACTGTCATAGGTTTAATGTTAACGTAACAGTAAATGCATATGTGGTCTTACCATTCTATGGATAAGAATTGATAAGTGATTTTGGAGGGCTCGTTTTCATGGAGGAAAATGAGGGAATCACTGTCATAGGTTTAATGTTAACGTAACAGTGAAATGTATATGTGGTCTTACTATTCTATGGACGAGAATTGGTAAGTGATTTGGAGGGCTCGTTCTCATGGAGGAAAACGAGGGAATCACTGTCATAGGTTTAATGTTAACGTAACAGCGAAATGTATATGTGGTCTTACCATTCTATAGACGAGAATTAGTAAGTGATTTTGGAGAGGGAATCAAATGGGAATAGGTCCCTTAGGATTTTTAGCAAATCCCCCGCTGTTAACGGGTTTGATATGCATTTACCAACTACCGTTTGAATTGGGCTAGCCATGCTATTCCCCTCAGCATGATGAGTTATCGAGGACTTATGTTGGGCTTAAAGGCCAACACTTTCCTCTATCCTTAATCGTTAAGGATGTTGAATCATTTGGTTAGCATATGTGTAACCTTGATTCTCCTTTGAGAGAACCAATATATGGCCAGGTTCCTACTGGTGCATAATCTCGCTTGGAGGGAGAGAAAGGCTCTCTTTGCATGTACCTTAGATATGAAGGTCTTGATAAGAGGTGTAGTGTTAACTTGATCATGAGAAGGATCCTTAATCAAGGATAATACTTCTTTAAGAACTTGTCATTGACCGACATCATGAGTAAATCGCCATCTGAAGTCATAAGGCGGTATGCTCCGTTTGAATAGACTATTTCTATTACAAACGGTCCTTCTCATTTAGGCTAAAATTTGCCTTTGGTCTTGTGCATCATAATCATCGGTCGTCTGACGACTAAAACCAAATCTCCTTTCTGGAAGACTCTTTGTTTGACCTTCTTATTGAAGGCTTTTGAGATTCGAGCTTGATATAACTTGATATGCTGCTGAGCTTGTAGCCCCTTCTCATCTAGGGCTTCGAGCTCTTGAAGACGCAACCGATCATTGTCTTCTGATGTGATCTTAGTGTCAGAGCGATTCGCAATGATGGCATCTGGATTTCCAATGGGATGACTGCCTCGCACCCATATACCAAGGAAAAAGGCGTATTGCCTGTCGGTGTTCGAACCGTGGTTCGGTATGCCCAAAGACATTCACTAAGCTTTTCGTCCCATTCGAGGAGACGAACTTCTTGAGTAGCTTGATGATCGTTTTATTGAATGCCTCCGCCAAACCATTAGCAGCAGGATTATCGGCAGTTGAAACCACATTCTGAATTCGGTATTTATCGCAGAACCGATAGAATACTTGGCTTGTGAATTGGGGACCATTATCATGGATGTCCGCCTAGGGACACCGAACCGATGGATGACATGGTGCTTGATGAAATTAATCACGTTAGAGGTTTTAACTTCAACCAATGGTATAGCTTCCGCCCACTTTGAAAAGTAGTCGGTTATTGCCAAGATAAATCAGTGACCTCTTGTCGAAGAGGGGCTGATTGGCCCTACGACATCGATTCCCATGCTTCGAATGGCCACGAAGCAACAGTTGGGTGGAGCAACTCCGGGGGCTGGTGTATGAAGTCCGCATGAATCTGGCATGCTTTACACCTTCGTGCATATTGGATGGCATCGGCTATCGTGGTTGGCCAATAGTATCCAAGCCTATGCAACCTGTCTTTGAGTTTTTGACCTGGCTGATGAGCTCCGCAAATGCCATCATGTGCTTCTTTAAGCACTTCCTGCGCCTCTGAACTAGAAAGGCAACGGAGGAAGACACCGTCATATGAACGACGATAAAGTGTCTTCAGAGTTGGATCGTAGTAGAAATGGAGAGACCTTCGTCTGATAGATACCGCTTCTTTAGGATCGTCTGGGAGCAGACCATGTAAAGCGTAGTCGATGAGAGGAAATCGCCAATCTCTCAGCTCAAGATCCGTGGAGACATTATAAACTTCTCGGGTTCTTAACATATGCTTAGAGCATACAAGGTGTCGAGTCGCCACCGTGAGGTGATACTCGGTGTCGACTGGCAAGGCTAATGTTGTTGCTAATGCAGCAAGAGCGTTTGCCTTGGTATTTTGAGATCGAGACACGTGCCCGATATAGAAGCCTTCAAATAGATTAGCCAATTCGATGACCGTGTGGTAATAAGGCACCAAATCCTCGTGGTGAACTTCATATTCGCCTTTAACCTGATTGATGATCAGTTTCGGATCACCATAGGCCTCAAGGTAGCGTACCCCCATTCCATGGGCGAGCTGAAGACCAATGAGCAGAGCATTATATTCCGCTACATTGTTGGAGCATAATTCTGTCAGAGAAAATGCTCTAGGAAGGACATGATTCTGTGGGGAGATAAACACAACACCCACTCCGGTAATAATCTTGCCTTTAGGGCCTTATCGCGATGCTCCATCGAAGAACATCTGCCACACTTCCTCCGCTGTAAAGGTAATAGCAGGTACCTTTGATTGTACATGATGGCATTCAGGGCAAGAAGACTGAGCATCATCATTTGGGACCTCTGGCATATATGCTAGGAATGATTCTGAATCAGCCAGAGCATCTCTGAGCCCTTCTCTTGTCTCTTTTGAGAGACGATGGAGCTCGTGTATTGTAATACGAGCCGGGATATTGGCCAGCTGGGCCAATATGTCAAAATGGAAGGGCATGTCAAGCCCTGGTCCTAAAGGTTTCTTCAGGACTTGGTCGAATCGGACCTCTTTAGGCTTCCATTTTCCCTTGGTTGGAATCGAAGCGGATGCTGGCATTTGTACTGACGTTGTTTGCTGTTGTATCTCGTCAGTAGACTTTTCATACTGCCTCAAGTATGATTTTCCAGATCGGGTGCCCGTCTGTTGAGGCGCATCGGCTTGCGTCGCGCAAGCATGCTTTTCTCCTTCTGAATCGCTGAGGGAAGCCGATGTAAGATTGCCGTCGTCTGGCAGGATGGAGATGACATTGCAAGACTTGTCCTTTGAGTTGGGCTCCTTTGAATCCCGCTGTACGTGTTGGACGAGGTCTGGGTGTATCCACATGACTTTTCCTGTCTCCAATGTTAAGGGAACGAGACCCTTATTATCTTGAGTTTTAGCTGGAGGATGCTTGACTTCCAACCGTGGTCTAGGTACTGGATAAGTCCCGTCAGGAACTGTGACCTTTGGGGTTTTGCCGAACTCGAGGGTCACCATATTAGCAGTGACTTTCTTTTGCTCTGTCTTCAATGTCAGAACCCCGGCATCGATTAAGGCTTGTATTCTGTCCTTGAGGACATAGCACTTGTCAGTAGGATGGTGAATCATCCTATGGTAGAGACAGTATTTGGAATCATTTGTGCGTCCTGTTTCATTAGGACATCGAGCATCTGGTAGCTTGATTTTATTCCCTTTGTAGAGCAAATGGAATATCGTGACCACCTGATCGTCTTTGAAGGAGTACTGTTTTGGAGGGAATTTAGGCTCCTAATTGTTGAAGCCGCTCTTCTTGGCCTTCGACTGCACGTCCCCGGACAATTCCACAGACATAGTCTCTTTCCCTTTGGCTTGAGAAGACTGCGGTAGGTTGCTACGTCCTTTACTGTTCATACCCCATTTGCCTCTAGGGGTGGATGGTTCGAACTTTTTAGCTGACTTTTCGGCTATCTCAGCTTGTTCGACCAATTCTTTCCACATGTGGGCCTTGACAGCCCCCATGCGAACCTCTACCTGGTCCAAAAAGTTGTGCCTGCACGTCTGTAAGAGCATGGGTAATGGCATCCCTGCTGGGCACATCAAGAATAAGTTTCTGAACCGTTCAATGTAGTCACGGACAGATTCGCCCTTTTTCTGCACGGTGGAGAGGAGCTTATCCATGGTTACCTCGGTATCGTCCTCATAGAAATGAGAGAGGAACTGGGTTTCCAGGTCGATCCAGGAATTGACAGAGCCTGGAGGGAGACTTCAGAACCAGTCAAATGCCACCCCCTTCAAGGTGTCAATGAACAACCTAGCCATGATGGCGTCGTTGCCTATAACATTACCAGTCTGAGACCAGAAGTAGTAGATGTGTTGATTTGGTGAACTTTTACCATCATACGTATGCAACGTAGGTGGCTTGAACTTCGGTGGGTATGGCACTGAATCCCACTCCAATGGGTAAGGACGGACTGCCCCTACTTTCTTTAATTCATCCCTCTGAGTTAGGGATACAATTTGAGCTTGGAGGCCTTTAAAGACTTCAGCGTCTAAGGAAGAACCCTCCTTGGATTTCTCCGTCTTTGGCTGCTAATTGCTGAAATGTTCCTCCTCATCGTGATTGCTCCCGGCATCGTTGTCATTCCGATTGCGGAGGAGTTGAGCAAGCATCTGTTGAATATTATCTAGAGCTTCTTGCTGAGTCTTGGAAGTTTGCTCCTGAGCTTCCAAACGTCGATGAAGATCGTCGTTAACAATATCAGCCATGTTGACTGATGCTCTGTTTGTTCGTACTGAGCTGACGGTTGCCGAAGAAGCATACCCCCTGTCTTCATCTTCTTCATCAGATGACTGGACTAATCTTCTTCTTGGTTCTGGCGAGGCTATTACCATTGAGGAAGAAGGCTGCTCATAATTGTAGGGTATCGCCACCCTAAATCTGGTGTTTCGGAAAACACCCTCTTCATGCACCAAGACTTCGCCTAAGCCTGGGCTGTAATCTGGATCTGGGGAGCTGTAGGGGGTGTCGTTAGATGCTTGTCTTCCTCCGCGCAGCTCTCGTCCTCTCCCAGTCATGTTGACGGATACAGAGGGTAGATCTCGTGAGACGCTCCTTTTGCAATGTTTCACTGGGGCCTGTACCGATAGTCGATCAAAACTGATCGTCGTCCTGGAGGGGTGCCGGAGATTGGTCTCAACCGGCAGTGGACTGAGTGGACTGTCACCAGCTGACATCCCACTTGTTGACAACAGGAGGAAGAGATTTGCTTATTTGTCAAACAATCCAGCGCAGAGGCTCTTTTGGATCGCGCATAGGACGATGTCCTGCTGCTTTTACCCCCACAGAAGGGATTAACACGGAATAGTGCTTCAGTTTTAGCTTTTCCACAAAGCGCGAGCTTAGCGTTTGACGAACCAGAGAGCGGAGCACGCTGTGGTGCTTTACCCGCTATGCTGCTGTGAAGGCGATTAGCCCTGGACAGTGTTTTGGTTCTAGCGTCGCGGCCAGGAACCCTGCGCGTATGCTGTGGTACAGTAGCTTCGCTCATAAGAACGAGGCTAGCACAAGGCGTTGCTGCTCTTGAATCGGGCGACAGTATGATTGTCGTCGTGACTTCGCGGCTGGCAGCATTGTTGGAGCAGATAGGCATCTTGCCTTTTTCTTCGCGCGAGAGACGCACTTCTGGCGTAACTACGCCTGAGGCTTTGCCCAGAGACTTCTGTTTAGGCCTCCACATCCACTTTGGCAGAGGATACTTAGGTTCGCATGGAACCTGATCAGCGACACGTAAGGCTGAAGGGTGTTGGCAGAATTCTGCTTCTGGTTTCTATTCTGAAACCTTGGTCATGGAGACCTTCCTATACTTCCGTGCTCGAAGCATTAGGCCACCCCCAGAGAGGACTTCTTCAAATTTTTCTTGATCGAACTGAACCACCAAGTTCTCGAAAGTGCAGGACCTGGGCTGCGGGCGTGCTTCCTTGTTGCGCCAGAGAACCGTAGTAGGCTCACAGGGAGCCTTATCTGTCTCCGCAGAGACTTGCATTGAAGATTTAGCCAGAGAAGCTCTGGCTGCACCGGCTTTTCTGAATTCAGAGTTAGGCCCGCGGGTCTATTCGTCACATTGCGACACTTGATTCTCGGCAGTGGAGAATTTATTCCCCAGCGGAGTCACCATCTTTTTTTCCATTGATTTGCAAAGGGGAAAACTTACAATAAAAAGGGTTGAGGAGCTAAATTACGAGTATTCTTAAAAAGATTACAAGTAGATCTTCTCAGAGATTCTGGAGAAGTGTGCCGATAGGAGTCTGGCAGCGCGCGACCACTTTGTCCCTTTGACGATGCGAGCGATGAGATTCCCTTCTCGCCTGGTTCGGGGAATCAGAGAACAGAAGGTTGGTAGAACCCACTTGTTACTTCTCAGAACCGCCTTCAATTAGGAATTCCTTCTCGCCTGGTTTCGGAGATTCCTTGGGAAGGAGGTGTTAGGGTATCAGCACCCTGATTAGAGAAGTGATTCTCTAAAAGTCTCTGAATTCAAGAGAATAGATCACTGTTTATGCACGGTGCGTCGTGAAGAAGTCTCTGCTTGTGGAGTCCTCTTGTGCGTGTCGTCTGAGGAAGCTCTTTCAAGAAGTCCTCCCTCCTTGTGCCCCTGGTGGGCTATTTATAGGGAGGGTAAGGGTATAACCGTCCCTTGAAAATATAGAAACAGATTGAATCAAATCTGTTTAAATCTGGAAAGTAGCCTTACTGCGAGGCTAGGATCAACTTCTGCGAAGCTAGAAATGGCAGGTCGGTTGATCCTCGTGATCTATTTTGATCCTTTCCATATCGTTGGAGGATTTCTCCTGATCTTCTTACTCATTTTTAGAAGAGTCAAGAGATTGTGGCAATCAACTGCCGAATTTGATCTCCGATTTGATCTTAATTGGATTTGATCTGATTAGATCTGATCTCATCTGGAGATTTGATTGGTCAAAGGTTGACCATAGCAAACCAATAGCGATGCTGCCCGCTTTGAACTCACAGCGGAGCTGGAGGCAGTGTCTGGCGAAGTCAGAGGAAGGCTTCTTCGGCGGAGCTAGATGTCATCTGTTGCGAAGCTACCATATACCCTTTCTGCGCAGTTACATGTGGCTTCAGGCGGAGCTAACTCCCTTTGGCGAAGCTATGAGTTCACTTCCTGGCGAGGCTTTGAATGGCTTCAAGGCGAAGTCGGGTGATCTTAGCCTTTCAGGCGAGGCTATCCCTTTGGGCCCATGTAATGCTAAGTGCTAGCATCTTAGACCTGCTAAGGTCTGTTTAGAAACAATCCGGGTTCACTGTCTGCTTGCTGGATCAGTGGAGTCCAAGTTGCTTCCCTGTCCCTCGGAGATGGGTGAAAACTGGTCTTCAGCTCGTCTGTCACTTATCTTTTATAAATGTCAACAAGTTTAGACATTGTTCGGACCAATAAGAATCTTGTCTTTTTTAAGTGTCAACAGTAGTTAGTAGCCATGAGCTTTCTTTTATCTTGTTTTAAAATGCAATTCTTTTATCTTTTCATCGTTGTTTTCACCGCTTTCTTTGTTTGTCTTTGTTTTCATTTTCTTTACTATAAGTTTCTTCTTCCTTTCTATGTTGTTTTCAAAACCACTCCTCTTTTGTTTTCTTCGCCGCTTTCATCGCCTTCCTCACCTACCACATTCTTGTTTTCCTTTTCTTTTCTTTTCTTCTTGTAATTCTTTTAACAAAGAAAACTGTTAACATAAAATGTGAATAAAAACTGTTAATGCTTCTATCGCCTCTCGTCCCTGTGGATTCGACCCGTTGAGCCAGTGCTATAACGGAAGTATCGAGGGAACATTAGCACATATACATATTTTCATTGATTTCACAAACAACACTTTTTGAGTGCTCGGTTCCGACCCGATCAAAAGGTGAATTGGATTTAGGCACCCGTTGGTTCAGAGGTAATACAGACTTGATCAACAAAGAGACACCAGGCTCTCAATTCGCTGTTCAGATGTAGTCATATTAACATGACTGTAAGAACTCCCTGCTCTGATGGGGGAAAGGAGAACAAAATTATGGACTCGTCTGTTCTGAAGTATTGACTGGACATGACAGTTTGAGTACCATAAAAGGGGAGAGATCTAGGTATCCGTCAGTTCAGAGGTAATATGGACATAATTGATTGGGAGTTACTAGACTCAAATTCTTGCCATTCAGAGATAGCAAACTAGACATAATGACAAAGGAGTAGTCCTTACTGGACTGGAAGATGAGACTGACTATCTGTCAGTTCAGAGGTAACATGGATATGACCGATTGAGAAACCACCAAGCTTAGAATTTCTACCGTTTAGAGGTGACAAGTTGGACATGACGGTAAAAAAAATAATTCCGCTGAAAGAAATAAGATTTGATCACGAATTCCATGGGAAAATTGGCATTTCTTTGGAAAATCATTTAGAAGAAATTGTCAGATATATATTGTTAACGTGACAACCAGGAAAGTTCATTAGGGATTAAAAATAGAAATAATAGATTTCAACGGGAGTCCACTAAAAACTCGCTAGAGAGTTAGAAAATGAATTCCAGGAGAGACTATATGTCAGAGGTAATCATTAACGTGACAAAAGAAACTCTATGGAGATTCTATAGGAAAATGATTATTTCCTAAAATGTTGTCAGAGATAATCATTAACGTAATAACCAAATTTCTTACTGAGAAATTTAAAAAGGAGATTTTGTCAGAAGTGATCGGGACAGCTTCTCCGCTTGGGGATTTGTAAAAGTGGCTTGTCAGAGGTGTGATGTTAACTTGATAAGGATTCATCTCTAGTTCATTTTACTAAAAAAATAATTACAATTTGATGTGCTCCTACCATCCCATGAACGGGAATTGGTAAGGGACTTTGGTGGAATTGATCCTTCTTTGCAAAATAAAAGAACATTACTAGAGAATTCCGCCGGGGTGTAGGAGACAGTGTTCTCAAAATTCGTTCAGGGAATCAAATTAATCCTGCTGGGGAATAGTGGAATAATACTCCTAAAATGAAGGAAAAGTTAGAGGTAAAAACTTTAACATGACTTTTTGCTTTGTGGGTCTACCGTTCCATGGAAGATAATTGGTAGAGGATTCTAGAGGAATCAAATGGGATCAGGTCTCTTAGAAATTTTCGTAAACCCTCAGCTATCAATGGATTTGGTGAGTCTTTACCAACTACCATTTGATTTGGGCTAGCCATGCTATTCCCCTCAGCATGATGAGCTGTCGAGGACTTTTTATTGGGCTTAAAAGCTAACTTTTTCCTCTATCCTTAGCTATTAAGGGCTTAGAATCATGTAATTCCGTGGGAAGGTCAGTTAGCAATTAATGCTTCTCATGGAATCTTTTCTGGTGCCTTAATGTTAACACCGTGCAGTGTCGTCTCCTGATGCTTGATTAGCCTGACTCTGAAAGGATCCCCAATGATCAAAGGATAATGTTAACTTGATCAGGGATAATATTTATTCAGAAATTTATCGTTGATTGGCATCATAAGCATGTCATCGTTCAGATTGGACAGGCGATATGCTCCATTTGAGTAGATTGTCTTTACTACAAATGGCTTTTTCTATTTAGGTAAGAATTTACCTTTGAACTTATGTGTCATGACTATAGGTTGTCTGACAGATAAGACCAAATCTCATTTCTGAAAAATTCTCTCTTTAATCTTTTTGTTGAAGGCCTTTGAGATTTGAGCCTGATAAAGCTCAATACGTTGCTGAGCCTGTAATCGCCTCTCATCTAGTGCTTTAAGCTCTTGAAGACGTAACCAATGGTTATCTTCACCAGTCATCTTGGTCGCGAAAGCAAGATGAAGTGACAGTATTTGAATTTCTAAAGATGAAGTGACAGTATTTGAATTTCTAAAGGTATAACTGCTTCGCATCCGTATACCAAAGAAAAAGGCATATTGCCTGTTAAGGTTTGAACCGTAGTTCAATAGGCCCAAAGACATTCACTAAGCTTCTCGTTCCAACCTCGTTTGCTTGTGGAGATGAACTTTTTGAGAAGCTTGATGATCGTTTTATTGAATGCTTCTGTTAACCCATTGGCAGCAGGGTTGTAAGTAGTTGACACCACATTCTGAATCCGGTACTTGTCACAGAGCTGATAAAATGAGTGAGTTGTGAATTGGGGACCATGTCATGGATGATCCATCTAGGGACATCAAGTCGGTGGATGACATAACGTCTGATGAAGTTGACCATATTGGTGGTTTTAATTTCAACGAGCGAAATATCCTCTGCCTACTTTGAGAAGTAATCAGTTATCGCAAGGATGAACTGATGACCTTTAGCTGACGGAGGACCGATTGACCCTATTATATCAATTCCCCAAACTTTGATGGCCATTATGCAACTATGGGATGGAGTAGTTTTGGGGTTGGCGTATAAAACCCGCATGGATTTGATAAGCCTTACACCTCTTTTGTGAACTCGACTGCGTCGACGATCATAGTCGACCAATAATAGCCAAGTCGGTGCAATCGATCCTTGAGCTTTGGTCCTGGTTATGAGCTCCACCATATGCCATCGTGAGCCTCTTTGATAACTTCTTGTGCCTCTGAATTGAATAGAGAATGAAAGTATATACCATCATATGAACAGCGATATAACATTTTTACCATTACATCATAGTAAAATCGAGTAGACTTTCATCGAATAGACACTGCTTCCATAGGGACATCGGGTAATATGTCGTGAAAGACATAGTCGATGATCGAGAATCGCCAGTCTCTTGGTTTGAATTTTGTTGAGGTTGTATAAACTTTGCTAACCTCTTGACTGTACTTCAGACAAAAAAGATGACGGGTGGCTACCGTGAAATGGTAGCTGGAATCAGCAGGTAAAGCCAGTCTAGCTGCTAGTGCTCCTAGAGCATCTGTCTTTGTATTTTGGCGGTGAGATACATGGTTGATGTAGAAGCCTTCAAATGTAGTAGCCAACTGAATGGCTACATGATGATAAGTTATGAGGTCTACATGGCGGATCTCATATTCACCCTTGACTTGGCTGATGATCAACTTGGAATCGCCAAAAGCTTCAAGGAATTGTACCCCCATCTGTTGAGAAAGCTGGAGGCCAATGAGCAAAGCAGTACTCAGCTACGTTGTTGGAACAAGGTTCCGTTAGCGAGAATGCACGAGGAAGGACGTGATTCTTGAGTGAGATAAATACTACCCCCACTCTAGTGACAATTTTGCCTTTTGGTCTCGTTCTTGATGCACCATCAAAGAACAACTGCCATACATCATCGCTTGAAGTTATGTTGGCTTCGATAACTTCATCTGGAATATCTTCTTGTAGCTTTAAAGACTCAGAAACTGGATGAGTTGCCAAGAAGTCTGCGATGGCTTGACGCTTGATGGCCTTTTGGGGTACGAAGGTCATATCATATTAGGACAACAGTATGGCCCAATTAGCCAACCTAGAGTCCAGAGAATTGGGCTTTGTCATTAAAATCTGAAGAGGATTGACTCTTGAGATGATATGAATAGTCTGCTAGATCAAGTAATGCTGCATCTTCTGGATGGCAAAGACAAGAGCAAGACATTTCTTTTCGACAGGGTTGTAGCAACTTTCTGTGCCATTCAAGGTTCTGCTGAGATAATAGATGGCTTACTTGGCACCTTCATCATTCTTCTGTGTGAGCAGAGTACCCAAAGAATGGTCCATGGCTCTTACATAAGTAAGAATAGTTTTCCTGAAACAGGAGATACTAAGACCAGAAGCTTAGTGAGGTATGCTTTGATATCCTCAAAAGCTTTTTGGAAAGCGTCATCCCAGACAAAGATACGCCTTTCTTCATTAGGCGTGTGAATGGTTGACAGTGACTCGACAGTTTTACGATAGACCTTCAGATGTAGGTCAGTCTGCCTTGAAGAACTCGGAGTTCTTTGAGATTCTTCGGAGGCTGCATGTCTTGAATGGCTTTGATTTTGTCCGGATCAAGATGAATTCCTTTAGATGTGACAATGAATCCCAGGAACTTGCCACTTGAAACTCCCAAGAAGGACTTTATCGGGTTCATCTTCAGCTAGTGTGCCCGCATGAGATCAAGCATCATTCTCAAATCACGGAGATAGTTATTCTTATTGTGACTTTTGATTGCAATGTCGTCAACATAACACTCCACTGTCTTTCGCAAGTGATCACGGAAGATCATGCTCATTGCACATTGGTAGGTTGCACCTGCTTTCTTTAAGCCAAATGGCATAACCGTGTAGCAAAACATATCCAACAGTGTTAGAATGATGTATGCTTTTCATCATCTGGGTATATCATGATTTGGTTATACCATGAAAAATATCCATAAAGGACGTCCTTTCGAAACCACACGTATTGTCAATCTTGACATCTGTGATAGGTAACGAAAATTCACCTTTAGGACATGCTATATTAAGATCATGAGAGTCAATATAGACTCAGATCTTTCTTTTCCTTTTAAGAATGGGTACAATATTAGCAGCCCAGTCTGGGTGTTGTTCTTCTCGAATGAAGCCACATTTGATGCATTTCTGCACCTCAGCATTAATTGCCTATATAATATCAGGTCAAAATTGATACTGCTGTTGTTTGACTGACTTAGAAACTAGCTTGATGTTGAGGCGATACTTTGCCACCTAAGGGTCGAGACCAGGCATGTCTTCATAGCTCTAAGCAAAGACATCTATATACTCCTTTATCAAGGATGTAAGGTCTTGCTTCTCTGTTAGCGACAAACTTTCACTTGTAGAGATAAGTTTCGGGTGTGTTTGATCTCCAACATTAATTTGGACTTGTTTATCTTCTGTAGGAGGGTCGTGTTGCTCAAAACGCTTCTCCCATTGAAGATCCAGTTGTTGAGCCCAAGGATCAGTATTGAATGGCTCAATGTCCTCTTCGGTTCCACTTAACTGGTTGAGGTCATGTTGACGAAGAGTTTCTTGAAGGCAACCCCCACGCTTACATCAGATTTTCACTCCGATGAGTCTGAAGAATATGGCAGTAAAGACCTTTCAAATTCTGAATCAGATTAAATAGATGAAGTAATGTATCCTAACCCCCTGAGAGTCTGATCGTAGTAGTTGGCAGGCTTTCCTTTCAGTACAAAAGGTTGCAAAGGGATGCATCGTCCCTTTCTGAAGTTCAGACCTTTACCACAACGTAAGTCATATCTCATTTCTTTCATCATACAGTGCGCTGATCGTGCACAGTGAAAGAATTGCGCGAGATCTAAGTCCTCATCTGAATCGTTGGATGTGGTGATCCAATGTCAGACTCTACCAAATATAATGGGCGACTGGTCTTGTTTAGAACGTGGGACTATAAATACAGACCCATCATTCTCTTCTATATGCATGCATGTCATTGTCATAGGCAGAGGCATGTGCAGGGGGCTCATGTCAATAGGACTATTTACATCATCACAACATGAGGAATAATCGAAATTGCCATTTTCATTAAGGACCTATTAATCACCATTGTCAGAGGAATTATTACAATCAGGATCATTTAGGTATGCTACAATTGGCTCTTCATCAAAAGAAACGTTTGGAACTTCTCCTGATTTTGAGTCCGCTTCATTGCCACTATCGATGTCATCAGACAACGATTTTCTCTACTTTACCGTTCTCTTTATAAAGTAGAGAATCGATGAAGTAGTTCTCCACCCCTTTGAACGGCTGCATTTCTAAGAACACCATCCTGACCATTACCTTTTCGTCCACATATTTGAAGCATTGATGGAATATGAAAGGCACGATCCAATTCGTATGGATTCAAGGTCGCCCGAACAAGAGGTTGTAGGATGTGTCGGTGTCGACGATGTAGCACGTCACTTCTGATCTCAAGTCTCCAATTTGACATCGGAGACGGATCTTGTCCAGAGAATGACTACTCCCGGCATTGAAGCCGTATATGGTCGCAGTCGTGATTAACAACCTGCTTAATAGGATGCCGAGAAAATACAACAGTCTCTTGGGGATAATTCTTAAGGTAGAACTAGGATCAACTTGTATTCTCTCGATGAGTGTGGACCCAATGTACCCTGCATAGTACAACGGCCTGTGTGTCAGTTGTATTTGAAGAGCATGTCCTTAGGAGTGAAGGTAATGCATGGCACCTGCCGTTGTACCAGATGACATCAGAGGCATGATGCTCCATCTTCTTTTGTAGGGATTGGTAGTTGCATCAGAAAGGATTCTGAATCAGTAAGTGCATCCCTAAGTGCCTCTCTCATTTTCTTCGAGAGACGGAGTAGCTTGTGTAGAGTAATACGAGCTGAGATATTCGCCAATTGCGCCAATATGTCAAAGTGGAAGGGAGTATTGAGTTCTCTAGAAGGATTCTTCTTTAAGGATTTATCGAAGCGAATCTCCTTCTGCTTCTCTCTGTCCTTCAGCACTGGGGCCTGGATAGGTGCTGACGTCGCTGGTTGGAGTGCTCCATCAGGTGTCTGGTCGTACTGCCGCAAGTATTGTTTACCAAAATGAGTACCCACTGGCTGTGATGTGGAACGTTGTGCTGCTAAGGTGGGCTTCTCTCCTTTTGAGTCGCTGAAAGAGGCTACTGTCACAGAGTCATTGTCTGCTGCGAGAAAGACAACATTGCATGACTTGCCTTTGAGCTTGGGCCTATTGGTCTCCCATTGCTCATCTTTGACAATATCTGAGTAGACCCACATAATTTCTCTAGATTCTATCGTGATGGGGATGAGACCTTTAGCTTTCTGCTATTCAGCCATAGGGTTGATGATATCCAATCTTGCCTTAGGGATTGATACCAATCCGTCATGGACAGTCATCTTCAAGAATGTTCCAAAGTTAAGAGTTGCCATATTGGCGGTGACTTTCTTTTGTTCTGACTTGAGAGTCAGAACTTCAGCATCTACCAGGGCTTGGATCTTGTCCTTGAGGATGTAGCACCTGTTGGTAAGGTGATTCACCATTCTATGAAAGAAGTATTAATTAGGATCATTTGTACGCCCAACTTTATTAGGTCATTGAGCTTCAGGTAACTTGAGCTTGTTACCCTTGTGTAACAAATGGAAGATTGCCGTTACCTGCTCGTATTTGAAGGAGTACACCTTTGGCGGAAATTTGAATTTTTGATTGCTATTGGTGTTATTCTTATGTTTTGGTTGAGCTGTTCCTGATAGCTCAATGGCCACGGTGTCATCCCCTTTAACTAAGAAGATTGAGCTACATCACGCCCCTTGGTGTTGACTTCCCACTTGTTCTTAGGGACTGAGGGTTCAAATTTCTTAGCCGATTTCTCAACTATCTCAGCTTAATCAACAAGCTTCTTTCATATATGAGCTTTGATAGCTCCCATACAAACTTTTATTCTGTCAAAAAAGTTATGCCGACATGTTTGGAGTAACATAGGTAATGGCATGCCTGTAGGGCACATGAGAGAAAGGTTGCGGAATCTCTCAATGTATTCCCACACAGATTCTCCTCCTTTTTGGACTGTTGAGAGAAGCTTGTCTATAGTCACCTCGGTATCTCCTCAAAGAATCGAGAGAGAAATCAGGTTTCTAAGTCAATCCAAAAGTGGATGAAGCCGCTGGGCAGGCTCCTAAACTAGTCAAAGGCTACCCCTTAAGGGTGTCGATGAATAGTCTCATCATGATGGCATCGTTATCTATTATGTTACCGGTCTGAGATCGAAAGTAATAGATATTTATTTGGGCGAGCCTTTGCCATTATTGTGCAACTTAGGTGGCTTGAACTTCAGTGGGTACAAAACTGAATCCACTCCAGCGGGTAAGGATGAGTCATCCTTACTTTTTTCAGTTCATTCCTCTTGGCCATGGATGTAATCTGAGCTTAGATGCCCTTAATGACCTTGGCATCGATGAGGAGCTTTCCTTTGACTTTTCAGTCTTAGGGCATTCATCGTCATTATGCTCCCCATCGTTATGATTGCTACCGGTGTCATTGGTATTCCAATTGTTCAGGAGCTGAGTTAGCATTTGCTGGATATTATCCAAGGCTTCTTGCTGAGCCCTGGAAGCTTACTCATGTGCCTCCATCCGCCGATGAAGATCATCATTGTTGTTGTCAGCCATATTAGCCGATACAAGTCCCGTCTGCACCGAGTTGATAGTAGCTGAAAAAGCATATCCGCTAGCTTCCTTGCCATCAGATCATTGAAAAAGGTTTCACAATGGCGTAGGTGATACAGCTCCAGTTGACGAAAAGGATTATCCATAATTGTATGGTATTGCTTCCCCTAGAGTGAGTACCCTAAAAGGCACCCTCTTAGTTCACCAGAACCTGACTCAAGCTGGGATTATAGTTAGAGTCTGGGAAGCTGGCTGGAGGAATGAAGGTTCCTCATCTTCATCTTTAGGACCAGAAAAGATCCCTCTCTTTACTTATCATGTTAACAAAGACTGCTGCAAGATGGGTCACTTTTATTACTTTCTTTTTATGGGATCTGGACCTCTTGGAAGTTTGGACTGACAACCGGCTGAATGCTGACTATTGGCTTGGAGGTGAAGTCGTTGGGATGGTTCCCAAACAACATGGTTCCCAAACAGTAATGGACGGAATGCACCATCACAAGTTGACCCCGCTTGTCCGCACTGAGATGGCGAGATGTGAATAGATTCTTAAGAGCACAACTTTCGCTTATTGCTCAGATAATCTCTCAAGTCAGTGTTAATTGGACCAAATCGATCCATCACAGAGACTCGAGGAGATTTGATATTACCCCT
This sequence comes from Agave tequilana, assembly GCA_038442645.1. Lineage (NCBI taxonomy): Eukaryota > Viridiplantae > Streptophyta > Magnoliopsida > Asparagales > Asparagaceae > Agave > Agave tequilana. Next base: position 293,983 of record JAVJIF010004105.1, read on the forward strand.
CTCGGGCTGAGAAGCCTTAGGCTTAGCCTTAAGGGCTTTCTTCTTGGCCATAGGCGAAGCTAAGGTAGCTTCACCTTAAGGAGTAGCTTCACAAGGTGAAGCTACTGCTTTTGTTCCACCCTTAGAGGTGAACTTAGCTCTGTTATATAGAGCTTTTCCCGCAAGCGAGATTAGAAGAGCCTCGTTAGCACTCAGCAGTGCTTTACCTCTAGCCTCGCGACAGAGCTTGTTAGCACTTGGTGCTAAGAGTGACGCTGGATCAGCGACACTCTTAGCACGTGCGGGTGCCATGGTCTTAGCCTCGTGTAAGGCAGGCTGAACACTACCCATCAGCATTGTTGAAGCAAGCGGGGCTGCGGTAGCCTCGCTGTAAGTACAAGGTGCTTTGGCTTAAGCCTTGCGGGATAGGCGAAACTGTGGAGCAGAGTGAGTCTGGTGATCAGAGTCTATTTTAACTTCGTATGAAGCTGATCGAGGAGGCAACTGTGGACTTTGCAATCCACATAGCCTTATTAGAGGCTATTTTAGGCTCACATGGAAACTTCACAGTCTCGCGCGCAATGTTAGTATGTTGGCGTGGGGCTAATTTACTCCCAGTTGGGACTATAATAGGCTCACGCGGAGCCCGTTAGGCTCGCGGAGCCTATCTAGCCTCGCATGAGATAGTGTTAGGTTCACAGGGAACCTTAACAGTCTCAACAGAGACTTGCTTCCCAGAACTAGCGAAGGATACTTTGGCTATACTGACCTTCCTGTGCTTGGGCACATGTAGGGGACTTTTGCTACCCCTGGAGAGAAGTTATTCGAACTTTTTTTGGTCAAAGTGAATGACTAATGTTTCAGTAATAGACCCGATGATCTGATCGTCATATTGCGACACTTGATTCTCATCAGTGGAGAATGTAATCCCAACAGAGTCGCTATCTTGTTTTCATTGATTTTTAAAAGGAAAAACTTACAAAATTGTGAAGAGAAAGTTACAAGTAATAAAAAAAAGAAAAAGATTACAAGTATCTCTTCTGAGATTCTAAAAAAGTGTGCCGGTGGGAGTCTGATTAGCGCGCGATCACTTTGTCCCATTGACAATGCAAGTGATCGATCTTTAAATGCTATTGCCTGAAAATTTCTTTTCACCTGATTCCAAAGATTTCTTGAAAGAGAGGAAGGTCTTAGGGTATTAACATCCAAATCTTAGAGAAATAATTCTCTGGATCTTCTAGAAAATAAGAAAAAGTTAGGCTTGCTAGCTCTCTCGATTCCTTCAGTTCTGATGCTTCAAGCCCGATGTGTCTGAGCTCATTCTCAGATGAGCTATTATAGGCTCTGAAGGGGTGTAACTACTCCTAGAATTTAGCCACGATTGATAACGGTCAGCTAGCCTCGTGTCAAAGGCTGTTTTGAGCTCCGTGCGAGGCTATAACCCCGCACTAGGCTAAATGTGAGCCGCATGCGAGGCTAGACAGTCTCGCGCGAGCCTAAAAAATGGTATACTGACCCAACTAATTTTACTGAATGTGGGGCGAAGTGGGCGGGTGTAACCTCCCACTTAAAGTGGCATTAACCCCACTAACATAATAGGGTTAGCCTACTAAATGCTAGATCAAAGGTTTGATCTATCCAACCCTCACATAGAGGCGTAGAAAGCCTCATACGAGGCTGGATTTAGCTCTGCACACGGGGCTAGATTTAGTTTCACACGCGGGGCTGGAAGCTCTTAAATAGAGCTGAAGCCTCAGCAAAGTTAGAAATTATCCCACTATGCGGCTATCTAGAGCTTCAGGTGAAGCTGGTACTTAACTCTCTACTGAGCTTTGAAGGGCTTCAAGACGAAGCTAGATAATTAGCCTCTGGAGCGAGGAAAGCACTTTGGGCCTGCGCGAGGCTAAGTACTGAGTTGATTTAGCCTCATAAAGTAGTATTTGATCTGCTATCTGTTTCACTGACCTGAGTTTTTGCTTTGTACCTCAAGGTGTGTTGAGTTGGTCATCAGCCTGTCCGCGACTTGTCTTTTGTAGATGTCGATAAGTTAGACATCGTTCTGACCAGTTAAAAAGCTGTCTGAGAGTTTGTCTTTTTAGAATGTCAACAATTACCAAATCTAATCCTCAAACCCAGTGCAGAATTCTTTTTGTCGTTATCTCCATTTTTTGTTCTTTCAAGAACTAACTTATTAAAAAATTTTACGGGAAATTTAAAAAACGAAGGAAAAAGAGAAAGACACCAGACAAGTCATTGATTAAAAAACAGATTTTATTGATTAATGAAAATGTACAAAAGAGAAGATACTGTTGATACTCTAAAAAAGATAAGATTCCTAACTAGCCTGGACAATGTCTAACTTGTTGACATCTACAAAAGACAAGTGGCAGACAAGCCGACGACCAGTTCTTTACCTATTTAAGATGGGACGTATCAACAACTTGGACTCTACTGATCCAGTGAAGCAGACAGTAAGCCAAGAAAAGCTCGTGAGAAGGCCCAAGCAGGTCCAGAGGCACTAAGTTAGCTCAACACTTAGTCTCGCACGAGCCCACGAGATAAGTATCGCATAAGAAGCCAAAGTTGCTTAGCATCGCAGGAAGCTCCTTCACAGTCTCGCTGCGAGCTAACTTACAACTTCGCATAGAAATGCTCAGTTAACTCCGTAGAGAGTTAGCTTCGCTCGAAGCCCCATGCAGCTGCGTAAAAGGGTAATTGGTAGTTTCGCCACAAAGTTATCCAGCTCTGCTGAAGAGCTTTCTTTTAAGTTCGCCAGATGCTTCTCCCAGCTCCGCCATAAGCTCAACGCAATGACTCCGCTGCGGGTCTTTTATGATCACCTTTGACCAATCAAATCTCTAGATGAGATCAAATCTAATTGAGATCAAATTTGACAGTCGTTTGTCATGATCTTTGACTCTCCCATTCAAGTGAGAAGATCAGGGGAGATCTTTCAGTTATTTGGAATGAATCAAGGGCGCATCCCTCATTTACTAGAGCGGATCAAGAGATTAGTACTATTTGCTATTCCTAACTTCGCAAAAGCTGTCTAGCTTCACAGCGAGGCTACTTTCCAGATGTAAAACAGATTTACTCAATTTGTTTCTAGATTTTTAGGGCGATTATACCCCTACTCCTCCTTATAAATAGCCTACCAGGGGCGGGAGCTAGAAGAGGAGAGGCTCAAAAAAAGAGAGGAGAGATGGCTAAGGACAAGGATCTACTCTCTTGCTTCCAAGAATTCAGAGAATTACTTCTCTAATCAGGATGCTAATACCCTAAGATCTTCCTCCCTCTCAAGGAATTTCCGTAACTAGACAAGAAGAAATTCCCAAGTGGAGGCAGTTCGAGAAGTAACAAGAGGGCTCTACTGATTTTCTGTTCTCCGATTCCTTGAACCAGGCGAGAAGGGAATCCCATCAGGTGGCAGTTCGATTGTCTGATCGATCGCATCGTCAAAGGGATAAAGTGATCACGCGCTGATTAGATTCTTGTCGACACACTTCCCCAGAAATCTCAGAGGAGATCTACCTGTAATCTTCTTCCTGCAAAGAATTACTTGTAATTTAGCTCCTCGACCCCTTTTTTTGTAAAGTTTTCCCTTTGCAAAATCAATGGAAAACAAGATGACGATTCCGCTGGGGAATGCATTCTCCACTATTGAGAATCAACTGTCGCAATGTGATAAACAGACCTTTGGGTCTACTGCTGAGTTCAAGGAAGTCGGCATAGCCGGAACCCCTCTGGCTAATTCTTTGAAGTAAGTCTTTGTCGAGACAGATAAGACTCTCCGCAAGCCTACTACGGTCTTCTAGCGCAACAAGGAGGGTCAGGATCTTGAGCCTGTTACCTTCAAAAACCTGGTCGTTCATTTCGACCAAGAAAAATTTGAAGAACTCCTCTCTAGAGATGGTCCAATGCTCGACGCACAGAAGCATAGGAAGGTCTTGGTGACCAAGGTTTCAGAGCAGAAACCAGCCCTAGATGGGCGAGTAGCCGAATGGATTTCCTCCCAACTCCTCTCAGCTTCGCGCGATGCTAGCCTACTTCGCCGAGGTCATTAGCCGCGAAGCTAAAACGGCGACTATACCTTCGCCTAATTCAGGAGCAGCAACTCCTCGCGCCAACCTTGTTTTTATAAGCGAATTTACTGATGACATGGCAAACACGACGCTAGTACCTCAGGGTACGCGCGAAGTTCCCAGCCGCCAGACTGGAACTAAAGCACCTAGCAGTGCTAATCACCTTCGCATCAAGGAAGCGAACAAAGCACCACAGCATGCTTCGCCCCCCAGTTCCTCGAACGTTTAGCTCGCTCTTCGCAGCGGAGCTAAGGGATCGTCCCTAAGTGTTGACAGTGGTGCTTATGCAGCTTCAGCACCCAAGAACATTCCCAAAGTTCTTAACCGCGAAGCTAGAGCTAAAGCACTATTTAGTGCTAATTACCTCTGCGGTGATGAAAAGAACAAGGCACATCCTATGCGCAATCCAACAGAGCCTTTGCGCTAAACCGCTTAAGCCTGGCTGAGTCTGACTTGTGAGAATTCTTGACAAGCAAACGAAAGTCGGAATCTTTCTAGACTTCTCCCCCTTATTGTCAACAAGTGGGATGTTTGGTGATAGTCTACTCAGTCCATTGCCAGCTAGAACCAATCCCCGCCACTCCTCCAGACTGACGATCAGTTTTTGATCGACTATCGGAACAAGATCCTGTGAAGTATCACAAAAGGAGCGTATCACAGGATCTGCTCTCTGCATCTGTTAATATGATCAGAAGGGGACGAGAGCCGCGTAGGGACAGACGAGAATCGCATACTGCTCCTTCCAGTTCTCCAGATCTGGATTATAGTCCGGGCCTTGGCGAAGTCTTGGTACACAAAGAAGGTGTCTTCTGAAACACCAGATCTAGGGTCGCAATACTCTACAGTTATGAGCAGCCATCCTCCTCAACTACAGTAAGCTCACCAGAATCAATGAGAAGATTATTACAATGGTCTGATGAGGAGGACGAAGACAGTGGGTATGCCTCTTCAGTGACAGTCAGCTCGGTACGAACGGATAGAGTATCAGTGAATATGGCTGATAACAATAATGATGACCTTCGTTGACAGTTGGAAGCTCAAGAGCAAACATCTAAAGCTCAACAGGAAGCTTTAGACAACATTCTGTTGGCCCAAAGGCCCATTACTCTAGTTTTGATGATGATCAACTCATGTAGTTATAGTACTAATGATCTTGTGTTTATTTAATCTCAGATTTGTGATCAAGATCTTATTAGGTGTGTAGCTTTAACAAAGGATTTAAAGTCAAGTTTTGGAGCTAACACAGTTTGATTCAAGAGCCTATGCATCAAGACCACATCAAGTACTCAAGAGGAGTCTAGCTCTTTGGATCAAGTTTGGACCAAGTCAAGAAGATGTGAAGAGTTCAAGTGAAGACCTTCAAGATCAAGGCTTGTGTCTAGGTTTGTTTTTATTAAGATTTTATTTTTAGATAAAATGTAAAGGATAGAATAGTTGGTGGATTGCTCAAGTATACCATACACACACACACACTCTTGATTTTGATGAGTTTTCATAAAAGAGTTTTTATTTTGAAAAAATACAAAAGAGTTTTCATTTTGAAAAGTACCGTTTTGGTTTTTTGTATTCAAAGTTTACATGTCTTTAACCAAAACCATTTTAGTGTTTATTGTCAAAAACATAGATATTTCATCATGTATGTGTAGTGGATCATATCCATACACTCTATGCTTTCAAAGTATTTAAAATATCTTGTTTTTGTATTTGGGGAAGTTTTGGAAAAACCAATTGGAAAAATACCGTTTTTGTTTTTAACTAAAATTTCTAAGTTACAAAAATAGTTGAAAATATTTGTAACATGTCTTGATTTTACTCAAATATGTTTGTTTATCAAAGTATAATATTGAACCTATTTTTTTAGATTTTTTGTGCATTTATGGGATTTTATTTTAGTAAAAATACCAAGTTTTTAATCCCTATAACAACCCTGTCCTGGCTTCTGCCGCTTGATTGGACCGGTCGACCGAGCTAGAAGTCAGTCGACTGACTCAGTCGACCGATATGCACAGAACGTGCACGCCATCTGGCTGGAGGGGCGGTCGACCGACCCGGTTGACCGCCAGAGAGCTTCTGCTCTCTGGAAAGCCCGGTCGATCGGGCCGGTCGACCGGACAGAGAGCCTGCTCTCTGTATCCAGGCCACGGTCGACTGCGCCGGTCGAACGCTGGCTCAACGGTCAAAAATCTGACCGTTGGCCGGTCGACCGTTAGGTCATCCTGGCTCCCAACGGCTAGTTTTTGGAGTCTATTTAAAGGGGGCTTTGAGGGGCTGTTTTATACAAGATTTTGAGAAGAGTTTTGGGCTAGTCTTGCATTCCCATTTTAGTGGTTATATCCACATGTTTTATAGCTACATTTCCAAATCAAAAGAGTATTTATCAAGAGTGTTTTGAAAAGTGATTTCTTGTGTTTTCTACCACAATTTCCATCCTAGTTTTTCTCACAAACACTTGAGCTATCTATTGCTATATCTACCTATAGGGATCTTTGTTGTGAGAGGATTCTAAGTGATCAAAGTGTTGTGATTACCAAAGTTCTACTTTGTACTTTGAGGAGGCGGACTTGCGGGTTCGCGGTGTTTCAAGTTCGTGTGTGAACTCTTTGTTTGAGGTGCGGCCTCGGCAAGCTAGTGGGCTTGCGGCGTGTTCTTGCGAGAATAAGTGAAGGGACTAGAGAGTCCAAGGAGTTCAAGTATGAACTCGCCTTGTAGGTGTTGCAGCACCGAGTGATCCGGTGGGATCGATTTTAGTGAAAATCCTTCATAGTGTTGAAGGCGGGGACGTAGAGCAAGTGTGCTCGAACCTCAAAACAAATCTCCCGTGTTTGCGATTGCTCTCTCTATCTCTTACTTGTCTTTATATCTTGCATGCTAATATTATCTTTATCTTTATATGCTTGATATATTGTGTTTAATTGTTATATGCTTGGGGATTGTTTGCTAACACTTATATTCAACTAAGAAAGCTAACGCGGCACCTCAACTCTTATTTAGAGGAATCTTGAGGAGTTAGTCCAGAGCCCTTCACAGGGAATTCGGCTACACTCTTGTGTTATACTTGGTGTTTAGCTTAAAAAGTTATAGTTTGTATTAAATAAGTTTTAATTCCGCATTAATTGACCATTAGATTAGCTCATCACCTATTCACCCCCCTCTAAGTGATTTCAATTGGTATCAGAGCCAAGTGCTCTTGATTTTGGTCTTACAACCTAGAGTTAAAGATCCTCAATTTTAGCTAATCACAATATTTATTTACACACACCATGGATTTCATGTCACCTCCCACCTTTGACATTCTTAACATCCAAACTTGGAAGGTTAAGATGTCTTTGTACCTCAAATCCTTAGGGATTCATATTTATTTTGCCACTATTAAAGATTCTTATTGTTTAAATGGCAAAAATATTAAGGCTAATGCAAAAGCCCTACATGCTTTAAGATCTACCCTAAATGATGATTATTTATCTAGGGTTGCTAATCTTGATTCGGCTTTTGTAGTATGAAACTCTTTGATCTCCCTTGGTGAAAAGAATAATATTATGCAGGGAGCGACTCGGATGTTAGAAGTGATACTTCCAATGTGTGCTACATGGTCCAAGGGGATAACCTCCTTGAGGTAAACACCGAATCCGAGCTTGATAAAGATGTTGATATGTCATATGATGAGCTTACATCTTTTTGTCAACAATTACTTGAAAAATATGGCATGATTAAAAAGGATAACAAGAATTTGAAAAAGAAATTTGTTGCATGTTAAAAGAAAATGAATCTTTTAAAAATAAAGTTGCATGCATTGAAAAAAATAAAATTTTGAAAAATGAAAATGTTTCCTTGCTTTCTAAATTAAATGATCTTTGTGAAGGAAACACTACTTTGAAAAATAAAATTATTTTGGTGGAAAAACAAAAAAGTTTCTTTAAATGAAAACAACTCTTTAAAAAGAAAAATTGTTGAAAAAGAAAAAGAAAATATTTCTAAAAAGAAAAAGAATAATGATTCTAAATCTCACCATGCTTTACATGCCACTATTAATCAAAATGAGATTAAATTTTTGAAAAATAAAATTGATTGTTTGAGCTCAACTTTGAGCAATTGTGCATTTAACCACAAAAGATTGGAATCCTTATTTCAAAAGAAACAAGTTCTCCATGTTCATGCACAACACCCACATCATGCATATGCACATTTTGCACGTCATGATCATACTCATTCACATATGCATAGTAGAACGTACAAGTGTACACATTGCGGCCGCAAAGGTCATTTAGCAAAATTCTATTATGATAAGATAAATGCTTTAAATTTTGCTAATAAGAATATTTGGGTTCCTTACAATGCTAACCCTCAAGGACCCAAAAGAAAATGGGTACCAAAATCCCCACCTTTTGTATTTGATGTAGGTGCGGGCTCTCACAAAACGTGAGAGTTGGTGCCTTGATGGTGGATGCACATGGACTTGATGGACACACATTTGATGCACCGCTATCAAGGAAGTTTGGTGGGACAACCACCATGTTTTGGAGAATTAGAGCATAGTTTTTTAGTTTGGTAACTATCTCTAAAACTCCTAATTTAGTTTACATACTTTTTCATATATGATATTTTTAGCATGTTCATGTTTTATTTGTTTTGTGCTTCATGAGGTATATAACTTGTTTAAATGTAGTCTTTGTCAAAACTTGTGTATATACGTGTACAAGTAGTGAGCAACATTTGATTCATATACGTTTGCACTTCATTGTTCATTTGTACTCACTATATGCACATGTATAGTCTAGTTTTGATGATTTTCTCATTTACACTTGTTTTGTCAATTTTCATGTTTTACTTCATGTATATGCATTTCTATTCAATATAATAAATATACATTGATACCCCTTGAGTCATTTACCTTCATGCAATTTATATTATGGACTCTTTTTTATATTTGGGATATGTATGCATATTATTAGTTTTGGATAAAAACATACATATACCTTAAAGTTTATTTTTAGACGAAAAATAAAATCTTCATGATCTTCATGATTTTTGTTTGATAAAATGATATTTGTTTGAGCTTCATTGATTATCTTCATGAAAAATGCTAATTACATGATTTTGTGCACTCACACTTTATTTGTTTATTCATGACTTTATTTCATGATTATTTTTGAGCCTTATAGATTTCGAGTGTCAAACTTTATGTATTTAGTATGCTTCATGATATACATATGATTTGGTTTCATGTTTTTGAAGGATCTTTAACTAGTTTTTTAAAATTATTTTAACTAGTTATGTATTCTTCATTTGGTAGTGTTTTCACTATATCAAAAATATTTTCAAACTTATATTTGAAAACCCCTACCTACCCCTTTGAAGGGAGGACAGATGGGCGAGTATGCCTTGAAAGCCTTATTGAAAATCTTTTATCTTGTGCATAAAAAGGGTGGTAATTATGAGTTATATACTTAATTTACATTGTTATTTTCAATTGGTATTTCAATTGATATTTATTTTGTATACACTCATATTTTGTTTCTATATATATGTATGCGTCACATTTCAAATAATATCAATTTCTATTGGTATTCTCTTTTCATACATATATATGATTTGTTTGTGCATGATTCTCAAGCACAAAGTATATTTATGCTAAGCTTACTTCAAATCTTAATTTTCAATTAATTTCTCAATTGGTATCTTTTATATAAGCTTATGCATTATCTTCAATTGGTATTTTTTTACAATTAGTATTTTGTACAATATACTTCAATTGGTATCTATTGATCTATTTATTTCAATTGGTATCCATGAAAATTTATATTGGTATCAAAATATAAAATACTTTCTTTCATTGGTATCAAAATTTCAATTGATAAAATGTTTCAATTACAATTAAAGTTCAAAATTTGTAATGTTTATTTACAATTGGTATCTTAAAATTTGATTTACTAAGATATCTCAAAATTTGTTTTATTGAGAAAATTCAAAATTTTGTTTTAATAAGAAATATTAAAAATGTTTTGATATGTATTGCCTATATGCAAGGGGAGCTTAACATCTCTTCTACATATAGATTCATGTTGAGTGTATCTTGAAAAACCCCTAGAGGGGGGGTGAATAGGTGTAATTGCTAATCTAAGAAACTCAATGCAAACTAAGTGCGCTAAATGCGGAAGCTAATGCAAATTATGCACAAACTAATACAATACAACAAGTGTAGCCGAATTCCCCTTGCGAGGCTCTGGACTAACTCCCCTTGATTCCCCTTGAAATGGGTTGAGGCGCTATGTGAAGCTCTTGTTGGATGAGTACAAGTTAGGCACACACACAAGCAATCCAAGCAATAAGAAATATGTGCACACACAATCAAGCCAAGCAATCAAGGATAAATTACAATATGAAGATGCAAGACAACACAAGCAATGTATATAATATGAATGCTATGAAAGTATGATGCTTGTATGAAATGATGCTTTGCACAAATGTAAAGAGAGAGAGTAAGAGAGACAATGGGAGCAATCGCAAACACCGAGATTTGTTTCGAGGTTCGAGCACCTGCTCTACATCCCCGCCTACACCACCGTGTAGGATTTCCAATCCACTATAGGAGTACCAAACTCCTCTCTCAACCTTTACAAAGCCACCGAGGCTATACAACCACAATCCACCTCTACCGAAGAGGGATAAGGCCCGTAGCCTAAACAACAACCACAACAACACCTCTACCGAAGAGGCTCACAACCAATCTCAATCACCTCACACTTGAGGGATACAAACCAATCACCCGATCACCTCTACCTAGAGGGATACAACAAGAATAAGGGTGTACAACTTAGAGGTTACAAACAACAACCTCAAAACTCTCTCTTTCTTTCTTTTTCTACAAAACAAAGATCCTAATAGTTTAGGATAGTGTAATACCCCGTTTCCGGAATACGTACTTAGTTGCGTATTCAGATTTTTCGATCGTATTTTTTCGATTTACTTCCTGTATTTATTCTGTATTATGAATTCCTTATATGGTTGTTTTGTCTTGGATTTGGATTCGTGGACTCGGAGTCAGCCCCAGTCTGAACCGAGGACCTAATCCTAATGTATTATTCGATTTAGTCTTTCTGATAATTAGATTTGACCGATTTTAGTTTTAAAGATCATTTTCAAATATTATATATTTTCTATGATTTTCTAGATTTTCCTGAATTAAAATGAAAATCTTCAAAACCGGTGTCGACCAGTGCCGCTGATCGATTCCAGGATTTTTATTTCACAACAGCTAGGAATTTCTAGAAGGTCCTTTAAGCATTATTCCTTAGAATCATATTTTCTACCTACATTCTTTTTCTGAGGATTTTATGAATTTATGGAAATTCCATCGGAGTCGGTAGGTAACTGATTCCGGGATTTTTAGCTTTAAAACTATAAAGTATTTCTTAAAACGGATTTCACTATGATACTTAATATTATATTCTTGATTTTTGATAATTATTTCGGGTCGTTCTGAGATACTTGAATTTCGGACGATTCCGGTATTTTCCCGAAAGATTTCCGCATCCGCCACTTGATCCCGGGAATCCGCCACTTTCATTATTTTCATTTTCTCTTCCAAAAGAAATATCTTCTCCTTTCTAATTTCTTTTCCTTTTTTCCTTTACCCTTAATTCTCTTCCTCCTCCACAAGCCAAAGGCTTTTCCTATTTTCCAAAATCCAAAATTTCTTTTTCTTCTCCACCAACTCCCTCATTAATATCCCTCTTTCTCTCTCTCTCCCATGGCCGGCCAAGTGGCCAAGAGAAGGACACTCATCCCATCCTCCCCTATTTGCAAAACCCCCCTCTCTTTTATTATTTGCATCTCCTTCATAAAATCCAAAGCCTATAAATACTTTTCCTTTACATTTCATTTCCTTTTTCATTTTCTCTTCACCAAGAACCAAAGCCCTAACCTCCATCTCCCCCTTCATCTCCACCACAACCACCACCTCCACCGCGCCTCCTCCGGCCACCCCGACTCCGGCGAGAGACCTCCGATCTCCGGCCACCACTTCTTCTCACCAACACCAACAACAAAACCTCCAACCTCCACCTTCTTCTTCATCATCAACTTCCATCACTACCACCATCACTCCATCACCTTGTACTTCTTTTAGGTAAGTGTTCTTCTTCACCAAGCCTTGGATAATTCTTAGGATACTTGTATTTTCATATCATGTATACTTAGGTCTTCAAATCATGCCATTTGATTATCAAACACACAACCATAGAAATCTGTTCTGTATGCTGTTTCCAGACGATTAGTCGACTAGACCTATAGATTAGTCGACTAGAAACCCTTAGTTGAAACGTAACCTTTCTGGAAACACAGTTTTAGTCGACTAGACCAATTACCAGTCGACTAGAGACCATTAGTCGACTACACCCTTGACCCTAGTCGACTAACCTTTCCTGAATCAGAAACCAACCCTCGGTATCACAGTTTTAGTCGACTTGACCTTACTGTTAGTCGACTTGACGTTCTGTTAGTCGACTACTCCCTTGACCCTAGTCGACTAACCTTTTCCCTGAAACCAACTCCAACTCTCTGGAACCCAGTTTTAGTCGACCAGTCCAGACTGTTAGTCGACTAACCCCTCTATTAGTCGACTAACCTTCCACCTAGTCGACTAACTTTAGCTGTTTTGTATAGTTAATTTCCTTCTTAAGTTTGGATCTTATGCTTGGTACATGTGCTATATACTGTTCTTGCTTGTACTTCATGACTTGTACTTCATGACCTGCCACTTGATGTATATCACCTCTTGTCACTTCATAATTCCATGTTCATGTATTGCCTGCAACTGCTTGTGTTAGGGTAATTTCACTCTTGTACATGTACCATGCCGGTGATATTCTTACTTCTTTATCGTGCACCATGCGTGGCCGCCCTTCGTGGTCGTTGAACTTTGTGCTACTTCTATGTTACCACTTGCCATGTCATTACCTCAGTCTTATCAGTTTCTTACTTCTATTTAACACATGTATATCACTTGACAATTGAAGGCCCTCATGTTATGTCATGACTTACCCAGACTATTATCAATCTCTTGTCATGTTTGGTTGTTTGTTAAATATCATCACCCTTGTCATGCTATCTCTTGACACCAAGCATGATACACCTGATTCTTATAATTATCACGATAATGGGAATGTAGTACCTGATTACTTGTTATGATTCCAGTTACGTATTACAGTTATGATCCTGCTCATTCCCTTAATCTGATAATTATGTTAATAAACCATAAAAAGGACAACTTGTATGGGGAATGGGAGGAAGTGATGGATGCCGGAATGATATCTTGCTTATAGTAATGGAATAAAATACTGGCGGTAAGTGTTAGTGGGACTTAGGGCCCACAGGAGATTAGTGTTAGGGGGACTTTGGGCCTCCAAACTGGTTCCAGGTGTATGGAAACTACTATAAGAAGCTCTATCAGTTCTCCATCTATTTCCAATAACAACTTTGCTTTACTCGGATATGGATCTATGTGCGTTAGGACGCTAGTTCACATAGCTAGATATCAAGTTAAGACAAGTAATAATTAATAGATTCCAGTTATTGATTCTTGTTACACTTGCTATGCATGTTATGATTTCCGATATGTATTCCCGTTTGACTGTTATATGTTTTGCAACTCTGATTCTATACGCTTGGATTTCCGTGGCATGAGAAAATGGTATATAGATGAGGGTTTCCTTGTTTGGATTATTCCTTCGATGTATTAGTCTCATGGGACCGTGACTTAAGCGTATACAATCACTTTTGCTTGTAATCAGCTTCACTTGGTTTTCCTGTTTTATGATGATTAGGTCATGCCTGTTCATATATACTTCATTTGTTTCTAACCCTCCTGTCTCCTGTACTTGATACACACTTATGCTCACCCTTGCTCGCCACTTGGTTTTGCTTCACCACTCGCCTGGGGAGTATCATTTGACTCCCCTGGATCCTCATGTCCAGGTCATGGAGCTTGGAGCGTACAGATTCCCCCCTCGTGGATCAGAGTAGCGCAGCGGTAGCGTGGATTCCCCAGCCGATCATCCAGAGCTCCATCCTTCCAGGCCCCCTTGTGAGTCTCTCGAGTTTTCCTTTTTAAACTCGTGAGTAACTTTTATACTGTTTATACTTGTACCTTTCCTTGTATTCCCGCTGTTCATATATGTATACCTTTTGTACTCTCGCATTTGCGCATCAGTGATATAATATTATTGTAATATTGGATCACTTCTGGTGATAACTATGTATTTGTATATATGTGTTGGAATGTATAATGCACCATTTGCTTCCGTACTCTGATTCTTGTCTGTACTGATGCTTAGCGTATATACGGGAGGGTAGTTCTGACCTACGTATATACGTCGCAGTGACGACCCGTATCCGTGGGACCGGGGCGTTACAGATAGTATGATATAGCTCAAGTGTGGAATCAAAGTGTTTTTGGAAACAAGCAACAAAGAAAAACTACTTGGGAAATCTCTTGTATATGATAGAAAATGAAATACCAAATCAAAATCCCAAAACCTAGTTTTCTTTGATTTTCCAAAAACCCAAAACAAATAAAGATGAGAAGTTTTTACACTTAAAACTCTTTTGAAAACTCTTTTGAAAACTCTTTTAAACACTTCAGAAAACTTGTAATTTTTCTCTTAAAAACTTGGCTAAAATCCCCAAAGAGATGGGGTTTATATAGCCCCTATACAAAACTAGCCGTTAGGCTGAGTTGGCAGTCTGACAGACTGCCGGTCGACCGGTCCGGTCGACCGCCAACGGTCAAAAATGTGACCGTTGGGCAATAGCGGTCGACCGCCCCGGTCGACCGATAAAACCCGAGAGCAGAGCTCTCAACTCGGTCGACCGGCCCGGTCGACCGTCCAGAGACTCCAAAACGTGCACAGACTTGTGCACATCGGTCGACCGTCCCGGTCGACCGCTTATGGTGCGGTCGACCGGTCCGGTCGACCGACTTGGCCTGTCAGCCAGTCCTCAGTCTGCACAGATACGGGATTTGAAAATAGGTCTTTTCACTCAATAAAAATCCCATAAATCACAGTAAATCTAAAAAATAGTTTTAATCACATAAAAACTGTTTTTCTAAAATATAGTTTTTTAAAACTTGTTTTATCATTTACTTTGATAACCAAACTTGTGATAAAAATTTCAAGACATATATCAATCATATCAATTCATTTTTGTGTCTTGCAAATTTTATCAAAAACAAAACCTGTATTTTTGTCAAACTTGATTTTTCCAAAATATGAATAGGGATATCAAATAAGTTTGTTTACCAAGTTAAAGCATGAATGTATAAATAGAAAATATCTACTATACATATAACATATGTAAACTTGTTTTGATCAACTATTCATAAAAACCAAATATCAAATCATAAACCGTGTGTGTTTTGTGTTCACTTGAGCATATCAACTAACTAAGCTTTACAAATATGGATCTAAAACACAAACTCTAAACTAGATACCTAAGTCTTCTTGTCGATCTTCTATCTTCAAGTAGACTCGGTCCAAACTCCGTGATTCTCCAAGTGCAAAGGTATGATCTTTAAGCTTTGGCACCAGAATCACCATGATAAGCTTCTAATCATCTTGTTGAAGCTAATCACCAACTAATATCCTGTTAATGATCTGAAACTTAGAAACACAAGAATATTAGTGAACATAACTACATGATGTTGATCATCATCAAAACTAGAGTGGAAGGCCATTGGGCCAACAATCTCCCCCTTTTTGATGATGACAAACTCATGGAGTTATTATGCATGGATTAAAGTTAAGCTTCAAGGAAGCTCCCCCTTAACTCATGCATAGGGATAAACAATAAATATATGCAATGAATATTAAACATGAAACATGCGTATGCATAAATAATAAATGGTTCTAGATATCAAATGGAATATTCAAAACAAAATAAGCTCTAGATACCAATTACAAAGCAAACTCTATATCAAATAAACTTAATATTCTTGAGATTAAAACATAATATATGCATATAAAACATATATGCATATAAAAAACATGTACCAATCATGCATAGAAGTAATTTGAGTTTTATGTATGCATGTTAAACTCTCAAATAATTCTCCCCCTTTTTGTCAATCATCAATAAAGGGTAAACAATCAAAACCATAGATAAAATGAGAGGTAAAAATCTTTCTCCCCTTTCTGTCAATCAAAATAATGCAAAACAATGTTCTCCCCCTTTTTGTCTAAAACAAAAACAAAATCAATAAGGGGTGACTACAAACATGATATCAATTAAATATGTCAATGAAGCATCTTGATACCAATAAACAAGAATCAATATATGTTATATGCTATATACATTCATGAAGAGGAAGACGCTAAGTTAGCTTCCCTACACATATGCATTACATGAAGAAGGGATGACAAGCCCCAATTCACATAACACATATTATGTAATGCATAAGAGGAGATGTGAAGCTCCCCCTACACACGTATATCATATAAAGAAGAGTTGTCAAGCTCCTCAATTTATAATATACTCAACATGAATCTATATGTAAGAGAGATGTTAAGCTCTCCTTGCATATAGGAAAAACAATCAAAACTTTGAATATTTTCTTTAAACAAAATTTTGAAAATACCAATTGTAATTAAACATAAATCTTGAATTCCTAAAACATGAATCTCGATACTAAAAGTATTCAAAACAAATTTTGAATTCTAAATATGAAACCAATTGTAAATATTTTATCAATTGAAAAGATTTTACATAGAAACATTGATACAATTGTAAGAATTGTTCATTTTAAAACATATAAACAACTTTTAATCATAAGTGTGGGAGTACAAATACCAATTGAAATACAAAATCATATTTTCTCCCCCTTTATAGATACAAACTAAAGACATGCATAGTCTTGATAACATTTTAAAAGTAATCAATTTAAACAATTGAAACTCAAGCACTAGCATAAACACAAACATATATATGTATGAAAGATAGATACCAATAGAAATTGATATACTTAGAATTTAAAGCATATACATACATACAAAACATATATGAGTATACAAGAAGATCAAAATGATACCAATTGAAAGAGTTCAATGATACCAATTGACATAACAATAAGTTCAAGTGTATACATCATATTATCTACCACCCAATCATAATTCAAGTTTTAAAGATTTTCAATTTAGGGCATACATGAACATGATCTCCCATCCTACCGCCCTTGGAAGGTAGGGGTTTTCAAAGATAGATTTGAAAATGTAGTTTTGTTTTGAAATCACTACCAAATCGCAACTAGTTAAATGGAAAACTTGTTAACTAGCACAAAATCCTTCAAGCAAGGAATAAAACAAAATTGAAATTCACATGATAATCATCACTCTAACCAATAAAGCATAACTCATGAGAAACAAAACATGAGCAATAGATATGAGTGTACAAATAATATGTGAAGATCATAGTCATGAAAAATATTTCATTAAGCTCAATTATTCCTTAAAACATAATTCCATCAAAACATGAAAAGTCATATAAAAACTCCTAATTAATTTTCAAGGCATATGTATGTCTAATACAAGCTAAAATATACATACATATCCAAAACTCAAACGAGTCCACTAAATGAATATTCATGAAGGCACGTGGCTCAAAAGATGTATATGTATAAGATTAGTTTGAACTAGATGGACATATACATGAAGTTAGACATAAATACATAAAACATGAAAAACTAAATTTTCATCACAACAATTTCATTTCAAGGTATATGTATGAATTGTCAAACATGAAGTATACATACATATCCCTAAACACAATTGAGTCCAAATATAGATTTGCATGAAAGGCAAATGACTCAAGGGTATAACATGTATATCTTAAAGTTTGGCAATACAAGCATATACATGAAGTGAAACACACACATCATAAAACAAATCCAAAAATGGAATACAAGTTTGAAATGTATGAATCATCAAAACTAGACTATACTAGCACATCTAATGGGTTCAAATAAGCAATCAAGCTCACATATATAGATTTATTTGCCCACTCTATGTACAAGTATATAACTAGTCTTAATGAAAACAAACATCTAAACATATATTCAAAACATGAAGCATCAAACAAATATAAAAGTCATCATGATAAAACTAAAACATGATTACTATGTAAATTCACATGTATTAGATTCATGATGTACATTATAGCTCAAACAAAAGTGAGAACACTAATTATGGGTTCATATAAGCATGTGTGTCTCAAATACTATATATGTATGTCAAGATCTAATAAACATGGAATGAACATACTAATCCATAGACATCAAAAACATGCTATAAACAATGAATATTAAAAGCATGTAAACAATAAATGGGAGTAAAGGATTGTTACCAAACCGAAGAAGCAACTCTCCTTGTCTCCAAAGCATGGTGGTCCTCTTCTCCAAACCTTCCCTTGAAAGTGATGCATCCATATGATTTCCTTTAAGTCCGGAACGCATCCACTCCAAGGTGTCATCACTCTCACGTCATGTGAGAGCCCACACCTACATTAAACAAAGGAGGGGTGGTCTTTGGTACCCACATCTTGTTGGGTCCATGGGGGTTAGTCCCTTCTCTAACCCAAACAAACTTCTTGGCTAAATTTCACATGTAAACGATCATAGCAAAATTTAGCAAGATGGCCTTTTCGGCCACAATGTGTACATGTGTACACATGAACATACTTGTGTTGATGGTGTCCGTGTGAAGCATGTGTATGCCGTGATGGGTGTGCATGCATAAAGGATGGAACTTGTTTCTTTCGAACCAAGGTTTCCAACCGTGTGTGGTTCATGGCACATTGGCTCATAGTGGAGCCCAAACAATCTACTCTCTTCTTTAACATACAAATATCATCATTAATCCTAGAAGAAGAGGTACATGCATTGGGTAGACTAGATGAAGAAGCTACACTAGCATGACAAACATGTGCATCAATCTTATTTGTAAAAATTCATTTTTCTTTAAACATGCATCCAAATCTTTAGAAATTGAAGCAATCTTATTTTCAAAGAATAATTTTCTTTTAAAACAAAATCAACTTTTGAAGACAAGTTTTCATTTTCTTCAAAAGAACATGGCAATCATTTTTTATTTTCAAAAAGTTATTTTCTTTAAGTGCAAGACCAAGTTGAGATTTTAATGAATCCCTTTCATTAGCAATCTCCTCTTTCTCTTGCAAAACAACATCAAGTCTGGCAATCAAATTTTTATTTTCATTATTAATGCCTAGACTCTTCTTTTTCAACAAGTTATATTTTTTCTATTAGTTTTTCACAAACATAGATAGTTCTTCATTTAAAGCATGGGGATCAACAAAATTATTGAAGAACTAGCACAATCATTACTATCTAGTTGAGTTTCCGATTATACCTCAAGGGAGTCATTCCCTGGACCATGTAGCATTGTTGTGGTTCGGATTCTCCACTAGATTCCTCTTCTTGTTGGATTTGGACTTGAAGCTTGGAGGTGTTTGGTGTAGTCAATTTGTTCCACACTACAAAAGCGGATCAAAGTTAGAAACACATAAAAAATAATCTTTAGATAAAGTGCTTCTAATGGCCTCTAGGGCTTGTGCATTGGCCCCTATATGATTGCAATCACCAAGATAACATCTCTTGGTGGCGGCAAGGAAGACATGCAAACCTAGGGTCTTTAGGTACATGGACATCCTATACTTCCAACATCAATGTTGGAAGGTCAAAGCTAGGAGGGTCATGAAGTCCATGGTAAACTATGAATGTGCAAACAAACAAATGCAAATGAGATTAGCAAGCAAATGGATCACCTCCTAGGATGTTAAGCCTAAGTATCAGGAGCACTAGCTCTGATACCAATTGAAAACACCTAGAGGGGGGGTGAATAGGTTGTAATTGCTAATCTAAGAAACTCAATGCAAACTAAGTGCGCTAAAATGCGGAAGCTAATGCAAATTATGCACAAACTAATACAATACAACAAGTGTAGCCGAATTCCCCTTGCGAGGCTCTGGACTAACTCCCCTTGATTCCCCTTGAAATGGGTTGAGGCGCTATGTGAAGCTCTTGTTGGATGAGTACAAGTTAGGCACACACACAAGCAATCCAAGCAATAAGAAATATGTGCACACACAATCAAGCCAAGCAATCAAGGATAAATTACAATATGAAAGATGCAAGGCAACACAAGCAATGTATATAATATGAATGCTATGAAAGTATGATGCTTGTATGAAATGATGCTTTGCACAAATGTAAAAGAGAGAGAGTAAGAGAGACAATGGGAGCAATCGCAAACACCGAGATTTGTTTCGAGGTCGAGCACCTTGCTCTACATCCCCGCCTACACCACCGTGTAGGATTTCCAATCCACTATAGGAGTACCAAACTCCTCTCTCAATCTTTACAAAGCCACCGAGGCTATACAACCACAATCCACCTCTACCGAAGAGGGATAAGGCCCGTAGCCTAAACAACAACCACAACAACAACACCTCTACCGAGAGGCTCACAACCAATCTCAATCACCTCACACTTGAGGGATACAAACCAATCACCTGATCACCTCTACCTAAGAGGGATACACCAGAAAATAAGGTGTACAACTTAGAGGTTACAAACAACAACCTCAAAACTCTCTCTTTCTTTCTTTTTCCCACAAAACAAAGATCCTAATAGTTTTAGGATAGTATGAATAGCTCAAGTGTGGAATCAAAGTGTTTTTGGGAAACAAGCAACAAGAAAAACTACTTGGGAATCTCTTGTATATGATAGAAAATGAAATACCAATCAAATCCCAAAACCTAGTTTTCTTTGATTTTCCAAAACCCAAAACAAATAAAGATGAGATTTTTGCACTTAAAACTCTTTTGAAAACTCTTTAAACACTTCAGAAAACTGGTAATTTTTCTCTTAAAAAAACTTGGCTAAAATCCCCAAAGAGATGGGGTTTATATAGCCCCTATACAAAACTAGCCGTTAGGCTGAGTTGGCAGTCTGATAGACTGCCGGTCGACCGCCAACGGTCAAAATGTGACCGTTGGGCAATAGCGGTCGACCGGCCCGGTCGACCGATAAACCCGAGAGCAGAGCTCTCAACTCGGTCGACCGGCCCGGTCGACCGTCCCCAGAGACTCCAAAACGTGCACAGACTTGTGCACATCGGTCGACCGTCCCGGTCGACCGGCTTATGGTGCGGTCGACCGGTCCGGTCGACCGACTTGGCCTGTCAGCCAGTCCTCAGTTCTACACAGATACGGGATTTGAAAATAGGTCTTTTCACTCAATAAAAATCCCTAAAATCACAGTAAATCTAAAAAATAGTTTTAATCACAATAAAAACTGTTTTTCTCTAAATATGTTTTTCTAAAACTTGTTTTATCATTTTACTTTGATAACCAAACTTGTGATAAAAATTTCAAGACATATATCAATCATATCAATTCATTTTTGTGTCTTGCAAATTTATCAAAACAAAACCTGTATTTTTGTCAAACTTGATTTTTCCAAAACATGAATAGGGATATCAAAATAAGTTTGTTTACCAAGTTAAAGCATGAATGTATAAATAGAAAACATCTACTATCATATAACATATGTAAACTTGTTTTGATCAACTATTCATAAAAACCAAATATCAAATCATAAACCGTGTGTGTTTTGTGTTCACTTGAGCATATCAACTAAACTAAGCTTTACAAATATGGATCTAAAACACA
Organism: Agave tequilana; assembly: GCA_038442645.1. Classification (NCBI taxonomy): domain Eukaryota; kingdom Viridiplantae; phylum Streptophyta; class Magnoliopsida; order Asparagales; family Asparagaceae; genus Agave; species Agave tequilana. Next base: position 315,780 of record JAVJIF010004105.1, read on the forward strand.
AACTCTAAACTAGATACCTAAGTCTTCTTGTCGATCTTCTATCTTCAAGTAGACTCGGTCCAAACTCCGTGATTCTCCAAGTGCAAAGGTATGATCTTTAAGCTTTGGCACCGGAATCACCATGATAAGCTTCTAATCATCTTGTTGAAGCTAATCACCAACTAATATCCTGTAATGATCTGAAACTTAGAAACACAAGAATATTAGTGAACATAACTACATGAGTGTTGATCATCATCAAAACTAGAGTGGAAGGCCATTGGGCCAACATATCTTATATTAAGTAGCTTGACAACTCTTCTTTATACAATACGTGTGTAGGGGGAGCTTCATATCTCCTCTTATCCATTGCATATTATGTGTTATGTGAATTAGGGCTTGTCATCCTTCTTCATGTAATACATATATGTAGGAAAGTTAACTTAGCGTCTTCCTCTTCATGAATGTATATCGCATATATCTCTTTATTGATTGATTTGAGTTCACCCCTTTGTTGTTTTTTTGTTTCTAATAAAGAGGGGGGAACATTATTTTGTGTTTATTTAACCCCTTTGTTGATGATTGACAAAAGGGGGAGAAGTATTTTAGTATATATGTATGTTTTTAGAATTTTTGTTTATGCATATTACTTTGTTTTGCAAAAAGGAGAAAAGAATTTGATGAGTTTTATACTTTATTGGCATGTTTATCTCCTTATGATTGCATACATATTTATTTAGTCTTATATGCTTCATTGCCATATATATATTTTTTATTGGATGCCATGAGTTAAGGGGAGCTTCTTTGAAGCTTTACTTTAATCCATGCATATATAACTCCATAAGTTTTGTCATCATCAAAAAGGGGGAGATTGTTGGCCCAAAGGCCCATCAGTCTAGTTTTGATGATGATCAACTCATGTAGTTATAGTACTAATGATCTTGTGTTTATTTAGTCTCAGATTTGTGATCAAGATCTTAGTAGGTGTGTAGCTTCAATAAAGGATTTAAATTCAAGTTTTGAGCTAACACGATTTGATTCAAGAGCCTTTGCATCAAGACCACATCAAGTACTCAAGAGGAGTCTAGCTCTTTGGATCAAGTTTGGACCAAGTCAAGAAGATGTGAAGACTTCAAGTGAAGACCTTTAAGATCAAGGCTTGTGTCTAGGTTTGTTTTATTAAGATTTTATTTTTAGATAAAATGTAAAAGATAGAATTTGGTGGATTGCTCAAGTATACCATATACACACACACACTCTTGATTTAGATGAGTTTTTATAAAGAGTTTTTATTTGGAAAAATATAAAAGAGTTTTCATTTTGGAAAAGTACCGTTTTGGTTTTTGGTATTCAAAATTTACATGTCTTTAACCAAAACCATTTTAGTGTTTATTGTCAAAACATAGATATTCATCAGTATGTGTAGTGGATCATATCCATACGCTCTATGCTTTTAAAGTATTTAAAATATCTGGTTTTTGTATTTGGAGAAGTTTTGGAAAAACCAATTGGAAAAATACCGTTTTTGTTTTTAGCCAAAATTTTTAAGTTACAAAAATAGTTCAAAATGTTTGTAACATATCTTGATTTTACTCAAACATGTTTTTTTTATCAAAGCATAATATTAAACCTATTTTTGTAGATTTTTTGTGAATTTATGGGATTTTATTTTAGTCAAAATACAAGTTTTTAATCCCTATAACAACCCTGTCCTGTCTTCTGCCGGTCGACCGGACCGGTCGACCGAGCTAGAAGTCAGTCGACCGACTCGGTCGACCGACGTGCACAGAACGTGCACGCTGGTCTGGCTGGAGGGCCGTCGACCGACCCGTCGACTGCCATAGAGCTTCTGCTCTCTGGAAAGCCCCGATCGACCGGACTAGTCGACCGACAGAAGCCTGCTCTCTGTATCCGGGCCACGGTCGACCGCTGGCTCAACGGTCAGAAATCTGACCGTTGACCGACTACCGGGCGGTCGACCGACAGGTCATCCAGACTCCCAACGTTAGTTTTTGGAGCCTTTTTAAAGGGGGCTTTGAGCGACTGTTTTATACAAGATTTTGAGAAGAGTTTTGGGCTAGTCTTGCATACCCCTTTCAGTGGTTATATCCACATATTTTAGAGCTACATTCCAAATCAAAAGAGTGTTTATCAAGAGTGTTTTGAAAAGTGATTCTTGTGTTTTCTACCACAATTTCCCTCCTAGTTTTTTTCTCACCAACACTTGAGCTATCCATTGCTATATCTACCTTTAGGGATCTTTGTTGTAAGAGGATTCTAGGTGATCAAAGTGTTGTGATCACCAAAATTCTACTTTATACTTGAGGAGGCGGACTTGCGGGTTCGCGGTGTTTCGAGTTCGTGTGTGAACTCTTTGTTTGAGGTGCGGCCTCGGCGAGCTAGTGGGCTTGCGGTGTTTTTCTTGCGGGAATAAGTGAAGGGACTAGAGGTCCAAGGAGTTCAAGTGTGAATTCGCCTTTTGTAAGTGTTGTGGCACCGAGTGATCCGGTGGGATCGATTTAGTGGAATCCTTCATAATATTGAAGGCGGGGACGTAGAGCAAGTGTGCTCGAACCTCGAAACAAATCTCCCGTGTTTTGCGATTGCTCTCTTTATCTCTTACTTGTCTTTATATCTTGCATGCTAATATTGTCTTTATCTTTATATGCTTGATTCGTGTGTTTAATTGGTATAGTCTTGGGGATTGTTTGTTAACACTAGTATTCAACCAAGAAGCCAACGCGGCACCTCTGTTGGCCCAAGGCCTTCCACTCTAGTTTTGATGATGATTAACTCATGTAGTTATGTGTACTAATTATCTTGTGATGTTTAAGTTTCAGATCATTAATCAAGATATTAGTTGGTGAGAAGCTTCCCACATCTTTCATTTGTTGATTCAAGAGCCCGAGTGTCATAGATCATACATTGCAACTTGCTCGGTGAATCAAGAGTGTTTGGATCGAG
>JAVJIF010004106.1:0-91039 GCA_038442645.1 Agave tequilana
GAGATTCAAGTATCTCGGAATGACTCGCAATTTTCACCAAAAATCAATAATAATATAAGAAGACTTAAAATGAAATCCTTTGTAAGAAATACTTTATAGTTTTAATCTAAAAATCCCGGAATCAGTTAACCTACCGACTCCGAAAGAATTTTCATAAAATCATAAAAATTCTCAGAAAAAGAATGTAGATAGAAAATATGATTCTAAGCAATAAAGTCTAAAGGACCATCTAGAAATTTCTAACTGATTGTGAAATAAAAATACTGGAATCAGTCTTCTACCGACTCCGGTGGAACATCCATAAATTCGTAAAATCTTCAGAAAAAGTATTTAAGTAAGAAATATAATTCTAGGAAGAAATGTCTAAAGAATCTTCTAGAAATTCTAAGCAGTTTGCAAGAAAAATTCGGGAATCGATCAGCGGCACTGGTCGACACCGGTTTTGAAGAAATTCATTTTAATTCTAGAAAATTCCAGAAATTCACATAAAATCTAATATATTAGAAAATGATATTTGAAATTGAAATGGTCAAATACGGAAAGTAAATCGAAAAATACGATCGAAAAACTGAATACGTAATTAAGTACGTATTTCGGGAACGGGGTATTACAGTTTTCAATGATTTAATAAAAAAATGTGAGATGATTTTGATGTTTGATTTTTCTAAGGAATATTGTACCTTATGCCATTTTCATGATGCCATGTTTCACATAACATTAGTACACTCACTTCTTTTGAAACTATTTGGACTTTATAGATTAGAGTGTTTGAGTGTTTTGTGTTCATTGCTATTTCATGAAAATCCTTAGATTTATTCCTTGATAGAAGGATTTCGTACTAGTTGTTAAACACTCTCATTTAACTAGTTCGAATTCTTCATGTGTTGTTAATGCTAAGCTTAATTCAAATCTTATTTTTCAAGCTTATGCATTAGATTTTAAAATGGTATCAATATTTTTTATTTGATATCAAAGAGAAAATTCAAATTTGTTTTGATAAAATAGAATTAATGATTTTGTTTTGATGAGAAAAATTCAAAATTTTTGATTTGTATTGCCCCTCCTTGACTTCTTTATTTTGACATAAAGGGGGAGAAAATTTGTTGATTTGATTTTACTTTGAACCTTTGTGATGATTGACAAAAAGGGGGGGAGAAGTATTTGTGTTTTGTTTTGATATATATGCATGATTTCCTTGCTTAAGGGGGAGAAGTATTGTCCTTCTTACTTAAGGGGAATTAAGATTTGATTTATGCATATGTGTTTTGATTTATGCAAATAGGAGTAAAAAGATTTGATTATGCTTGTTGCATCTCCATATTTGCATCCATATTCATGTGCTTCATGATCATATTTATTATTTATTTGTATGCATGAATTAAGGGGGAGCTTCTTTGAAGCTTTACTTTAATCCATGCATATATAACGTCATGAGTTTTGTCATCATCAAAAAGGGGGAGATTGTTAGCCCAAAGGCCTATCACCCTAGTTTTGATGATGATCAACTCATGAAGTTATGATTACTAATGATCTTGTGTTTAATTAGTGACAGATTCCTTATCAAGATCTTAGTAGGTGTGGAGCTTCAACAAAGGATAAAAAGTCAAGTTGGAAGCTAGCACCGGTCGATTCACGAGCCTATGCATCAAGACCACATCTAGAGATGAGCTCGGTGGATTGCATGTGGACCAAGTCAAGAAGATGAGAAGCCTTCAAGTGAAGACTTCAAGAAGATGAAGACTTGTGTCTAGGTATAAGATTTGTTTTTGTTTTAGAAAAAATGTAAAGGATAGATAGTTGGTGGATTGCTCAAGTCTATATCACACACACACTCTTGATAGAACTCTTGATAGAATGATTTTCATAAAAGATTTTCCTAGTTAAGAAAAGATTTTTATTTGTGATAAAATACAATTTGTTTTTTTTTTTGGTATTCATGTATACATATCTTATATCCAAAACCATGTTTAGAGCCTTATGTCAAAAACTAGATATTCATCTTATTTGTGTAGTGGATCATATCCATACACACTATGCTTTAAAAGTATATCTTGTTTTTGTATTTGATGAGATTTTCCTTATGACAAAATATCTACTTTGGGTTTTGGTAATTTCTTATATACATATCCTTTAACCAAAACAAGTTTAGTGCTTTATGTCAAAAACTAGATATTTCATCTTGATTGTGTGGTGGATCATATCCATACACACTTTGCTTTATAAGTTCAAAATATCTTGTTTTTGTATTTTGTGAAGTTATGGAAAAACAAGTTTTAGAAAAACAATTTTTTAGAAAACAGTTTTATTTTGATTGAAACTATTTTTCTGGATTACTGTGAATTTCTGGGATTTTATTAGCCAAAAGACCAATCCTTAATCCCTATTTTCTGGGTTCTGCCAGTTCTGATTTTTCAGAACTAACAGAGGCCGGTCGACCGGGTCGGTCGACCGGACGTGCACAGACGTGCACGCCTGTGTGCACTGGAGAACGGTCGACCGGGGCCGGTCGACCGCTTCAAGAGAGCTTTGCTCTCGGGAAATATCGGTCGACCGGGCCGGTCGACCGACAGAGAGTTTACTCTCTTCTCCAGTTACTCGGTCGACCGGGCCGGTCGACCGGAGGCTGCAACGGTCGGATTTTGACCGTTGCCGGTCGACCGGACCGGTCGACCGGTAGCTCTGACAGAGCCCAACGGTCAGATTTTTCTGGCCTCTATAAAAGGGGGTTTTGTCATTATTTTAAGCCAAGATTTTTGGAGACCTTAGAGCTAGTTTTTCCCAGTCTTTCTGAAGGGTTTTTCTCCACAAAATTAGAGTCAATACTTCCAATTAAAAGGAGAGTTTTATCAAAGAGTGTAAAAGAGATTTTCTTGTGTTTTCACCAAAGATTCTTCCTTGATTTCTCACACTACACTTGAGCATCCATTGAGCTATTCATCCTATAGGAGAGTTGTAGTGAGAGTTTGTAATTGGTGATCAAGTGTTTAGATCACCAAGAGATCATTTCTTGTTCTTTGAGAAGGCGGACGGTTGTGTTCGCGGTTTGATTGAGGGTCCTAGTGAGGACTTGGTGTTGTTGGGTCCTAGTGAGGACTTGTAGCTTGAGGTGCGGCCTCGACGAGCCGGTGGGCTTGTGGTGTGTAAGGGACTAGAGAGTCCGAGGGCTTGTAGGTGTTGCGGCACCGAGGAGAGATCCGGTGGGATCTTGCATAGTGGAAATCCTTCGTGTGTCGAAGGCGGGGATGTAGAGCAAGTGTGCTCGAACCTCGAAACATACCCTTGTGTTTGCGATTGCTCACTCTTGCTCTCTTTCTCACTTAGTCTCTTTTATATCTTGCATTACTTACATTGTCTTTACTTTACATGCTTGATATACCCTTGTGCTTATATTGTTATATACTTGCGTGGGATTGCTTGTTAACACTAGTATTCAACCAAGAGAGCCAACGCGGCACCTCAACCCATTCAAGGGGAATCTAGAGGAGCTTGTCCAGAGCCTCGCAAGGGGAATTCGGCAACACTCTTGAGTTATACATAAGGTTTAATTAAAAGAAATTTTAATTTGGTCAACTTAGTTTTAATTCCGCATTATTTGTTCATAAGTGACCATTAGATTAGCCATCACCTATTCACCCCCCTCTAGGTGATCTTACAAATCTATATCCAAAGATTTGAAGGGTACTGTTATGGAAGAAACTAATATTCTACATATCATAAATTTTTGGCCATTACGATTGACCTATATGTGCTTTCCTTAAGAATTTACATGTTAGGATCTCACTTGATGTAGTTAAAAATAACAGGTAAATTGTCACACACAGTTTGGATGATTTGCCTGATAATCCCTTTTGATCGAGGTCGTGCATATTGTGACCACTGAACCAAGTGCCTAAAATTTTAATTCCCAATAGAGAGTCAAAGTTCCTAAACTATTTTTGGAAGACTCTTTAGCAATGATAGGCACTAAGTTAAGTTCTCAACTGCACTTCATTAAAGAGTTTCTGAGTCTGCATTTTAAGTCTAAACATCTAAGTCTGCATCATATTTTACCACACACATGCAAGTTCTACACATGGAAAATCAGTGATACATTTGAACAAGCAACGCTAACTATAAGTTATGGTCTGATATCAAGAAAGAAATTTAAAACTTTTAGTGTTGACAATTTTGTGATGGTTCGAATTCGTCCGAAATGGTTTCTCTAGAAAACTGTTAAAGATTTGCATGCCCGTAGTGCTGGACTTTTCAAAATCTTAAAAGAATTTAAATTACAATACTTATGTTATAAATTTGGCATTAGTTCTATTTTCCATATTGAAGACTAAGTGGTTTACGTCTTGATTATCCATAAGCAATCCACTGATTGATGAGCCTTATCCTGAGCTAATTCTTGAGAGTCTTTCACTTTTCCAGTTCCAGATATTCATCCTATATACCAGAGAAATTGATAACATTTTAGATGAAGAATTTACGATGCAACTTAACTAGTAATCTGAGATGCAAGAAATAAACTTATCACAGCAAGAGAGCAGCTTTGCAGTTGGCTCGACGGGGTCGAGTTCTCTCCCATCTGGGGAGAATTGATGGGGACATTTTAGCTCCACTTTTATTGTATTTCAGTGTATTTGTTAGTATATTTAATTGTATTTCATTATGTATTTTAGTGTATTAGAGATGTATTTCAGTGGTGTAGTTGTGTTCAGTTTCTAAACTGGACTGGTTGTGGGCGGTTGTGTTCAGTTTCTAAACTGAACTGGTTGCTGATAATGGGGGCAGTTTCTAAACTAAATTTGGAGCCTGATAAAGGCAACTTGATGTACTCTATGATGGGAATGAATGAATGAACTGAAATTCAGTGGCTTTTCCCTACCAATGCCTCTCCTCTTTCTCCTCTCTCCCTCTCTCCTCTGGACTGAATGTTTTAAGCTATAGTTTACCCCTCTCTTGCATATGTAGCTCCTCTCCCTCTTCTCCTGCCTCTCTTTAGTTTCTTCTTTTTTCTCCAACATCCCTTCCTCCTAACAGCAACAGTAATCAACAACAGTAATAACAGACAGCAGACCAGCGGCAGCAGTAGCAGGAACAGCAGCAGCAGCAGTCTGCAGCAATAGCCAGCAGGAGGAGCAGCATGCAGCAGCAGGAGCAGCAGTAGTACGCAACAACAGCAACCACTACCACCACCAGCATCATACTAGCAGCAAAACAGAAGCAGCAGCAATAAAATTCCAGCAACAGCAGCGGCTACGGGTACCTAAAACGTGCTTCTCAGTTTTCCCTTGGAGTATGACGGGGAGTTCTTGGTCTGTAAGTTTATTTCAAAGTATTATACTTATAAGTTGAACTATACATCAGTTAACTCATCTCTAAAGTATTATTTTTATCTCATGTTGTCATTTATATGGTGAGATGTGTGACTCTGCAATTCCTTGATATCATTGATATTGATGATAGAACTTGTTATGCATGATATATCTATTGTAATTTGATCTTACTGAGATTAGAAATGTTCAAAACTAGCATGCAATACTTTGTAAAATCCATTTGTTTGACAATGTTAGTATTTCATTGCTTTCCTGCCGAAGATCTTTGTATCTGGTGAAACGTTGCGAGTTTGATTATATCACTGGTTCCCTACACGGCACACACCCACCGTTTCACATCAGGTTTCTTAAGATTTGGGGAAGCAAACTGATTGGTAGTGAAAAGTGCATTTTTATCATCATATTTACCGTCACATTTTCATATTTATTTATATAATTCTGCACATTTATTAATATTTTGTGATTTATTGTGTGCAGGCCTCGAATTATTATTTTAACAATAAATAAAGCTTAAAGAGCCCAAAAGCCCAGATCCAAGCCCATATTTGAAGCCCAAGAGTCAAAGTGCAAATATCAATTGTCAAAGTGCAAATATACAAGGGCTAAAGTTGTAATTATTAAAGATGAGGGAAGGATAGAATTCTACCCAACCCTAAACTCTTGCAGGATGAGGATAAAAGCCAAAGAGAGTGCAAAGATAAAAATCAAAAAGATTCGGATTCAGACTGTACACGTTTTAGTGTTAAATCATAACTTTTGCTACAGTTATGCAAATCCGATGATTCAAGATGCTCCAGAAAGAAGACTTGAAGACCTACAACTCTTATGTTGATCAAACTTTCCAATTCAATCCGTAGGTAAGCTGATTTCGGCGATCAACATGATAAGAAGTTGCAGGACAGATTTGAATTTCTGGAGATAAGATCTTTTGGGAGAGTTGTACTAGGACTCTACATCTTCCAACACCTATAAATATCCCTGCAGATGCAACACAGAGAGTACACAATCCAGGGTCCAGCGTCCAGCAAAGGGCCAAAGTTCAGATTTTTAGGTTTCTTCTAGGGTTTTTCTTTTCTTTTTGTAATTTTTATGTAAGTGAGGGAGATGGCTTTGTTGAGGGTGACACCGACAGATGATTCTCTTCTCTTCCATTGTAATCAATAAAAAGGTAATTTTTATTTTGTTCTTATGTCGTTGCTTTTCTTTGTTTTCTCTTTCTTTCTACTGTGTTTCTTTTTGTTGATCTTTGACGAGCACGCGAGCGTTTACCGAACCACAAGTATACCGAAGATTAGTAGGTTCCAACGATATTCCATGGCGATGTTCTCCTCCTCGAGGCGTATCAACTCATGCTTGCCCAAGGCTTGATGACCTAATGCGACAACGGACTGAGTTCGATCCCAAGGTTTATACGTTCAATGCCTCCGAAATAAGGTAGAAAGTGTTAGGTTTCGCATATTTTCTCCAACCAAGGTTAGTTTTCTATTCTTTTCTTTTCTTTTCTTTTTGTAGATCAAATCCACACCTCTCCAATATTCTTTCCCACAACTCATTGTAAATACCACTTTTCTTTGTAAATACCATCGTGACTAACAAATTAACTAAAAAAGATAAATTTTTAGAGAAACTTGCTTAACGCTTCTATCGCAGTCCCTCCTTGAGGATCACGACCCGCATAGCCCTGCTACCGCGGATTAGAACTGATTCCTCGCACGATCTATTCTTAATCTAATATTCTAATTTTTGTGTGCAGGAAAAATCAGTCAACAAATTGGCGCCGTTGCCGGGGAGGGACGGTAAGTGTATCTCTAAAACAAAAATTTAATTTTTAACTAATTCTTTATTCTTTTCTGTTTGCAGGTTTGGAGAACAGGAAACAGAAACAGAGCAGGAGCAAGGACATACAGCAACCCAGTGCCTCTGCCCTCGAAGGCAGAGCACGAGGGCCTGCAAGTTTGCCGCGGAAACGCGGCCAGAGCCGCGGATCCGCGGCAAGTGCAGTGAACTACTAATTCAGTTTTTGCAGATTGCTGAAATTTGAGATTACTGCTTACTGCTCTGTCTGTTTTGTTCTGTGATATACCTGTAAATTGCTAATAATTCAACAGTAAATCATTGGTTGTTAAAAATAAAATTGATTAGACGTTTGCATATTAGGCACGTGTCTTTTCAATTATTTTTATTTACTGTTGAAGAGTGCTGGAGAAGCAAGGTACGTACGCATTGCATGTAGAATAGGACTCATCTCTTGGTTGATTTTCTGCTTTGAGTGAATTCTATCTATTTATCTTGTACACTTGCACTAATTCATCTTAAGGGCATAACCCATTAACAAGATAAGGTGGGGATTTCATCACCCTTCCTTAGCCCAAAAATCATATCCCAAGCACTCACTAACCCAAGCCTAACTAAAACTGAGTAGACGTTGGCCCTAGGGACATATCGGACTCAATAGGAGATTATCCTAAGGGGGAACAGTGTTGGAAGTTGACTCTTGCCAAATCAGTGTCTAGGAAGGGGATTGAGGGCCGAAAGCCCGAAGATTGGTGGTTATTTAATTAAGGAACGTCTTTGACGGAAAACCTCCCACCATTCTTGACCTGACCTGGCTGATTAACTTGTGGTCAAAGTCTGCACCCGACCTCCCGTGGAAAGTCTAACCAGTTAGGAGTCGTCTAGGTCATAGGTCTACCCTAACTTAGATTAGAATTTTTCTTTTTGTTTGTTTATTGTTTGTTTTGTTTGTGTTGGTGTGATATGGCATATAATAATAATTCCAATTTTAATCCATATTACACCCCTAACTATTATTCGGATATTACCAACCCGGCATACCCTAACTTTGACCAATCTAGTGTGCCGGAATGGTCTTATCCGAATGAATATAACTCACACACTCCATCTTATGACTATAATCTTCATAATAATTTCAACTCGTCACAGAGTTCATGGGGTTTCGAGTCCCCCGAGTCTAATTCTCAACCTAATTGTCCTTCATATCCATCTAGTCCACATTCTTCCCAAAATTCATACTCAGATCCACCCATTCAGAATAGAAATCCATCTATCTTGGAAATGATGAGTAGGAATGAGTCCAAGCAAAAATCACCATCAATTTTAGACATGATGATGATGCGTGAGTCCACCGACTCACAAATTTATCACGATTACCCGTCCTATTTTCAAGTCCAATCAGAATATGATCCACCTATCGACTATGAAGGGATGCTAGCTGCCATGACTGAGGCTAAATTAGCCCGTGATCATGACATAGATTTGATGGTAGAATGCTTACACCGGCCGGCTGATTCTGATATCGATGACCACTCGATTAGAGCCGACGAACCAAGTTGCTTTGGACAACAAGTTTCTAATTCAGTACCATCTTGTGAACTTGCCGAAACTTCAAATTCTGATAATTTGGCAAGTTTTTCCTTTCCCGAATTAGAACTCAAATGTGACCTAGATTCTCAAATCTATGATCAAGTTCAAATTCCTGAATCATTATTGACTCCTGTTTTGTTACCCGACTTAGGTAATATTTTAGAGTCAGTTTTGATTCCCACATCTATCATTCCTGAACTTGAATCACCACCATTGAGTCACATTCCATTGTGGGAAGATGATTGTGGACTTGAGTTTCAATTTTTTGACTTGGACCCACTTCTCGAACTTAGCCCGACTCCTGAGCCCTTACTTGATTTGAGCTTCTTCCCTGAGTCAGTATTCGTTCCCGTACTTCCCATGTCCAAGTCAAACATTCCATCTTTTCATACTCCATTTTGGGACAAGGAGGTTGAGACAATTAACTCTGAAATTTATTATGAAATTTGGAAATTTGATGGGGTGGAAATTCTAAAAAATGATTATACATATATTTTAGTGGGTTATGTAAGGAAAGTTTCTGGTGGGTTCCACCAAATTATCTGTTATCTTGATTGGGCCGCATTTCGTGGACCAATTAGACCACCTCCGGAACCACCACCCTAAGGTAACTTCGCCTTCCCTTGTTCTGTTTCATGCATATATGCATACATTCATACATTGAGGACAATGCATGAGATAAGTGTGGGGGTGGGCTTTACTAACATACTAACATAAGTAGACACTAACAAAATTTGCTAATAAAAAAAAAATTTAAAATGTTATAAAAGGAAATATTTTTTATTATTTTTTGAAAGAAATCTAAGTTAGTTTTAAGGATTAGGAAAATCATGATTAGGATTTCTAAAAACTTGGTCAAAATAAATAAATTGTTTAAATTTTAGGTATAGGAGAGAAATTGAATAAATAATTAGTCTTGATTTTTACCTTAATGAAATGTGCATACCAAATGCATATCTAGGATTCTAAGACAAAGACCTTGTGCCTCATAAAAAAAGAAAGAAAAAAAAAAATTCACCAATTAAGCTGATACATGTGCCTCAAGAAGCATAAGTATTCATGCCTAAAGGTGAGTAAATAAAATAAAGTCCTTAGTTTTGGGGCCTAGTTCACTCGAATTTGAGTCCGCGGGGTGTTTTCTCACCTGGTGCCCTAAAGCCAACTGGTTTGGGAATCATCGACTTTAAGTTCGCTACATGGTGGATTAGAAAGCCTAATAAAACTAAGAATATTATACATGTATTAACACATCTATTAGTCAATTAGTTAGGTATGAGGGCCTCAAGAAGCCTTGATACTTATACGAAAGAAAATTAGATGAGTATACATGCCCCAAAAAAAAAAAAAAATATATTAACACATCTAATAGTTAATTAGTTAGGTATAAGGGCCTCAAGAAGCCTTGATACTTACACGAAAGAAAATTAGATGATGTTATAAAAATAATAAAGAGGCATGAGAGTCCAAGTTAAGGAATTCCTAGTAAAAACATAAGGGTGCGTATGACTTTTGGTAACGAAAAAGACTATATTAGAAATTCAATTTAATTCTTACCTAAAATGGAAAACAATTAACTTTATAAAGACTAAGTTTAAAGAATGAATAAAAATGATAATCTTAAAACTTATAGACTGCTTAGTCTCTTCAATAATAATTCAAATATTTTCCTTTTTATGGATTTTGTGGGTGCAATCCGCTGAAAACCCTCACGAGACAACACTCGTCCTCTAGGGTAACCTAGAGGTTTAACGGCTTGTTGCACGTGCTAAGTGCAACCGTGATTCCTACGAAAGTGAGTTAGGTTAGATTAATTTTTCTTTTTCCTTGTTTTACTCGAGGACGAGCAAAAAGATAAGTGTGGGGGTGTGATTGGTAGTGAAAAGTGCATTTTATCATCATATTTACCGTCACATTTTCATATTTATTTATATAATTCTGCACATTTATTAATATTTTGTGATTTATTGTGTGCAGGCCTCGAATTATTATTTTAACAATAAATAAAGCTTAAAGAGCCCAAAAGCCCAGATCCAAGCCCATATTTGAAGCCCAAGAGTCAAAGTGCAAATATCAATTGTCAAAGTGCAAATATACAAGGGCTAAAGTTGTAATTATAAAGATGAGGGAAGGATAGAATTCTACCCAACCCTAAACTCTTGCAGGATGAGGATAAAAGCCAAAGAGAGTGCAAAGATAAAAATTCAAAGAATTCGGATTCAGACTGTACACGTTTTAGTGTTTAAATCATAACTTTTGCTACAGTTATGCAAATCCGATGATTCAAGATGCTCCAGAAAGAAGACTTGAAGACCTACAACTCTTATGTTGATCAAACTTTCCAATTCAATCCGTAGGTAAGCTGATTTCGGCGATCAACATGATAAGAAGTTGCAGGACAGATTTGAATTTCTGGAGATAAGATCTTTTTGGGAGAGTTGTACTAGGACTCTACATCTTCCAACACCTATAAATATCCCTGCAGATGCAACACAGAGAGTACACAATCCAGGGTCCAGCGTCCAGCAAAGGGCCAAAGTTCAGATTTTTAGGGTTTCTTCTAGGGTTTTTCTTTTCTTTTTGTAATTTTATGTAAGTGAGGGAGATGGCTTTGTTGAGGGTGACACCGACAGATGATTCTCTTCTCTTCCATTGTAATCAATAAAAAGGTAATTTTTATTTTGTTCTTATGTCGTTGCTTTTCTTTGTTTTCTCTTTCTTTTCTACTGTGTTTCTTTTTGTTGATCTTTGACGAGCACGCGAGCGTTTACCGAACCACAAGTATACCGAAGATTAGTAGGTTCCAACGATATTCCATGGCGATGTTCTCCTCCTCGAGGCGTATCAACTCATGCTTGCCCAAGGCTTGATGACCTAATGCGACAACGGACTGAGTTCGATCCCAAGGTTTATACGTTCAATGCCTCCGAAATAAGGTAGAAAGTGTTAGGTTTCGCATATTTTCTCCAACCAAGGTTAGTTTTCTATTCTTTTCTTTTCTTTTCTTTTTTGTAGATCAAATCCACACCTCTCCAATATTCTTTCCCACAACTCATTGTAAATACCACTTTTCTTTGTAAATACCATCGTGACTAACAAATTAACTAAAAAAGATAAATTTTTAGAGAAACTTGCTTAACGCTTCTATCGCAGTCCCTCCTTGAGGATCACGACCCGCATAGCCCTGCTACCGCGGATTAGAACTGATTCCTCGCACGATCTATTCTTAATCTAATATTCTAATTTTTGTGTGCAGGAAAAATCAGTCAACACAAACCAACTTGCTGACACCAAAGATAAGTTGAGAAATGTAGTTATGCACGTAAGAACTTCAAAATAATAAGTTTTTATTTAAATCTCCTATAAAATATGCATCTATTGAAAGTACACCTAGAGGGGGGTGAATAGGTGTAAGGCTAATCTATGACAAATAATGTGAAATTTAAAAACTAATTGCAACACACTTAGTGTAAACAAAGAGTGTAGCCGAATTCCCGGTGAAGGGCTCTGGACTAACTCCTCTTGATTCCTCTGAATAAGAGTTAAAGTGCTATATGAAGCTCTCTTGGTTAAACACAAGTGAGGCACACACAATCAATACCAAACATATAAATATGAATGAACAATATGAATCAATGCAAGGCACAATATAAAAGAGAGAGTTAGAGAAAGTGGATCAAACGCAAACACCGAGATATGTTTCGAGGTTCGAGCACACAGCTTTACGTCCCCGCCTTCACACAGAAGGATTTTCACTAACTTGTCCACACAGGACTTCCCATACAGGGAACCTCCACTGAGGATTTGGGTAAATACAACTGGGAGCACACAACTCCTCTCTCAAATATAACCTCTCACTAGAGGCAAGGTACAACTCAAAAACACCTCTATACTTAGAGGGTTAGGCACTTACCCAAACAATGATCAATCTCTCACTAGAGGGATAGGGCTCAAAGCCACTCAGACACAATCACCTCACACTTGAGGGATTTTAACACAATCTCCACAATCACCTCTACACAAGAGGGATACCAATACAATCACCTCTCACTAGAGAGATATCACAAATCAAGGAGGGTTACAACGTGGTGGTTTCCACAACCACAAACCAATTTTCCCACAAAAATAGATCCTAATAGATAGGATAGATAGATAGGCTCAAGTGTGAGAAAACAAAGAGTTTGAGAATCAAAAACTCAAAGAAAATACTTGAAAAAACTTTTAGGATATAATAGAAATGAAGATCAAAAACTAATCCCAAAGAATTTTCTTTTTCTTGATTTTTCCAACCCTTTAAACAAATAAAGATAAAATCTTTTTGGCTTAAAAACTCTTTTGAAAACTTGTATTAAATACTAGAAAGAATGATAATTTTGCCCTTAGAAATCTTGTTGAAAACCAACTAAAATGGGGGTATTTATAGCCCCATTAAAATTCTGCCCGTTGGCAGCTGGAAAGGGCTGAAATGCCCTTTCGGTCGACCGGGGCGGTCGACCGACCAACGATCATATTTTTGACTGTTGAGCCCACCGGTCGACCGGCTCGGTCGACCGAGACTGAATACAGAGAGCAGAGCTCTCTGCCGGTCGACCGACCCGGTCAACTAGAGCCATTTCCGGAGAGAAGAGCTCTCTGGACAGTCGACCGGCCCGGTCGACCGGCCCACCAGCTCAAGCTGGCGTGCACGCTTGTGCACGTCGGTCGACCGCACCGGTCGACCAACTTCTGCTATGGTCGACCGGTCCGGTCGGCTAGCAGACAGCCAGTCTAGCCATTATAGGACTTAAAAACTTAGGTTTTTATTATTAATTAAATCCCATAAAAACACATAAATTCTACAAAAATCAGTTCTTATTATATCTTTGAAATACAAATATGTGTGACAAAGATTCAACACATATTACAAACAATCTGAACCATTTTTGTGAGATAGAAAATTTGTTTTAAACTAAAATCCGTATTTTTTAAAACTTGAATTTTTGAAATGGAAATTCGTTTTCTCCAAAACTTATGCAAATACAAAAACATGATATTTAAACAACTTTGAAGCATATTGTATATGGATAGAATCTAATATATATGAAAGATTTATATCTATGTTTTTGACTTGAAATCTAAAAATAAGTTTTGTTTAAATACAAAACTCCAAATACATGAATAGCCTATCAAAATAAGTTTTTCTAAATAGATGAAGCATAGATGTATATAGATCAAATCTAATATACATTAAATCATATAAACTTGTTTTGATTCTATCTATTCATGAAAACCAAGATCGGTTAAATTGAAAATCAAAACATAAAACTTGTGGGTGTGTATTGTGAACTTGAGCATATCACACTATCTAATCTTTACAATGATCTAAACAAAATCGTAACTAAACAAACCGAAGCCTTCTTGTAGAACTCCGTCTCCAAGTCGACTCGATCCAAACGTGATCCACCGAGCTTGACTCCAACCGAGTGCTAGATGTGAACATGACGCTCGAACTCTTGAATCACCATGTGAAAGCTCCAAAACAACTTTGTTGATGCTAATCACCTACTAATATCTTGATCAAATATCTGAAACTAAATATCACAAGATTATTAGTAAAACTATAACTACATAAGTTAATTATCATCAAAACTAGAGTGAAAGGCCTCTGGGCCAACAATCTCCCCCTTTTTGATGATGACAAAACTCATGGAGTTATATATGCATAGATTAAAATTAAGCTTCAAAGAAGCTCCCCCTTAACTCATGCATAGCAATAAACAATAAGATATTCAATGAATGCTCAATATAGATATGCATAAACATGCATAAAAACAAACATGATCTTTGATATCAATGAAATAAACATGCTCTTGATATCAAATTTAAAAATAAACATGTTCTTGAAAACAATGCTCTTAATACCAATAAAGACTCTATTTTAAAATAAACATGTTCTTAAAAACAATAATGCTCTTGATACCAATAAAAGCTCTTGATATCAAACCAATAAAAGATGCTCTTGATACCAATACCAACAAAAGATGCTTTTGATATCAATGGTAAAGGATAACGAACATATATAAACAAACATGCATATATCAAATTTCAAAATATCTCTCCCCCTTTTTGTCAATTCATCAACAAAGGGGTTCAAACAATAAAGGGCATAAATAATATTTTTCTCCCTTTTAGCATAAAACAAAACAATAAAGGTATATATGCTATATACATTCATGAAGAGGAGAGACGTGAAGTTAACTCCCCTACATACATGCATTTATATGAAAAGAGATGACTAAACCCTAACCACATAAAGCATAGTACACAATGTATAAAAGGAGATGTGAAGCTCCTACTACACACGTGTACTACATACCAAAGAAAGATCAATGACTTTAATATGACATACACTCAACATGAATATATATATATAGAGAGAAGTTGTTAAGCTTCCCTTGCATATAAGCAATACAAATCAAAACATTATGATACCAGTTGAAGGATATATCAATTTAGCATGAAGGTATACTTCGAAATATCATGATACCAATTTATGATACCAATTGAAAGTAAACAAAACATTTTGAAGAAACCAACAAAATTTTGATATCAATGAAAGATATAAACATATAAGTAATCTTGATACCAATTGTAAAAATTAGTACCAATTGAAAATATTTCACACTTTGATACCAATTGAAAAACATAAACCAATCTTTTTAGTTAAATACTAAAAACATTTTGCAATAGAGATACCAAATAGAGAATACTATCAATTTAAGATTCTTGACACCAATATTGAAAATGAAACATATACTAATTGAAAATAATTTTCATTAGGAGCATAGGAAATAAAATGAAAACTGATATATCATTTTTCAACATAAAGAGTGGGAGTAAGATGCCAAAGGCAAACAAAATCGATTGAAAGGTAAAACATAAATTTTCTCTCCCTTTATGAAATACTAATGAAAACGATGCATAAGCTTGTATAAGATACCAATTTAAAATTAATTGTCATTAAGGACTAAATCAAGCTTAGCATGACCAAGATTTGTGCTCAAAGATATAGAGATATAGTAAGCACTATCAAAACACATATATATGTATGAAAATATAAATACAAATCGAAATTGATACTATTTGAAGTTGAAGTATACATATATAGAAACAAATATGAGTATACAAAATAGATATCAATTGTGATACCAATTGAAAACATAATAAGGATCAAGTGTATAACTCATACTCCCTACCACCCATTTCATGCACATGTTTAAATAGATTTTCAATAATGCATACAAGGTATGGTCGCCCAACCAACCGCCCTTGGATGGGTAGGGGTTTCAAAAATAAATTTAAAAATAATTATAACACATTTGAAAACTCTACCACATGAAGAATACGCGACTAGTTATATGAAAGACTTGTAAACTAGTACGAAATCCTTCAAGTAAGGAATAAAACAAGAAGGTATCCATGAAACATGAAAATCACTTAATCAATGACACTCAAAGTCTATATAGCACATATAATACTCATGAAAACAAAATCATGAGAAAATATCAAGTAATGTGAGTGTACAAGTTTTGTGTGAAAGACATAGTCATGAAAATAGGCAATTAAACTCAAATATGAAATTCCTTAAACATGAAAAACATGAAAAACTAATTTTTATCAAAATAATTTAATTTTCAAGAAATATGTATGTTTTGTACAAACTAGAGTATACATACATATCCAAACATAAACAAGTCCACAAAAATATATGTATGAAGGCAAGTGGCTTAAGGATGTATATGTATAACTATTAGTTTTGACAAAATAGACATATACATGAAGTTTAAACATAAACATGAAAACATGCACAAAAATAAAGAATACAAGTCAAAATGCATGAATCATCAAAACTAGGCTATACTAGTACATCTAATGAGTACAAATGAGCAATCAAGCACAAATATTTATTAATCTATTTGTGGCTCACTAGTTGTACAAGTATATACTCAAGTTTAGATGAAAACTAACATCTAAACATGTAATCAAAACATGAAGTATAAAACAAAACATAAACTAATATGATCATTAAGTAAATGCACATGTTATTAGAGCTATGATATACATAATAGCTAAACAAATGTGAGAACACAAAAATAATAATCCATATAAAACATGGGTGTATCTCAAATACTAATCATGTATATCACTAATCTAATTATCATGACATATGGCATAATGATCATAAAAACATGACATGCTAAAAATTAATCATATAAAAGCATGTAAACATAAATGGGAGTAAGAGATAGTTACCAAAACCAAGAGGGTACATCTCTATGTCTCCAAACTAAGGTGGTCCTCCCACCAAACTCCCCTTGAAAGTGATGCATACAAAATTGTCACTTTTAATTTCGGAACGCATCTACCTCAAGGCACTATCACTCTCACGTCATATGAGAGCCCACACCTACATCAAATAATATAGGAGTGGTCTTTGGTACCCATACTCTTTTGGGTCCATGGGGATTAACACCTTTCCTAACCCAAACAAACTTATTTGCTAAATTTTCATCATGTACTCTATCATAACAAAACTTAACAAGGTGGCCCTTACGTCCACAATGTGTACAAGTGTACACATGAGCATACATAGTGTTGTGTGAATGAACGTGAGAAGCATGTGTATGCCGGTTTGTATGCATGCATAGGAGGAACTTGTTTCTTTCGAAACATAGATCCCAAATGTGTGTAGTTCATGACACATTGGCTCAAAGTGAAGCCCAAACAATTAAAACTTTTCTCTAACAAACATATATCATTTTCAATTATAGAAGAAGAGGTAGAACATACAATAGGTAAGCTAGATGATGAAGTTACACTAGTATGGCAAACATGAGTATCTAAATTATTTTTCAAAGATTTATTTTCATGAGAAATCAATTCCAATTCTTTTGAAATAAAAACAGTCTTATTTTTCAAAGATTCATTTTCTTTATAGCCAAATTAAGTTTTGAAATTAAAGTTTCATTTTTCTTCAAAACATTGTTACAATCATTTCTATTTTTCAAAATCTCATTTTTCTTTAGGGCAAGGTCAAGTTGGGATTTAAGTGAGTCACGTTTACTTGAAATCTCTTCCTTTTCTTGCAAAATCAAATCAAATTTTGAACACAAATCCTTATTTTCTTTTTTAATCCAAAGCTTTTCTTTTTCAAGAGATTATGTCTTTCTAA
Organism: Agave tequilana; assembly: GCA_038442645.1. NCBI lineage: Eukaryota > Viridiplantae > Streptophyta > Magnoliopsida > Asparagales > Asparagaceae > Agave > Agave tequilana. The sequence continues at coordinate 17,914 of JAVJIF010004106.1, forward strand.
CAATTTTTTACAACCTATAGCTAGTTCATAATTTGAAGCATGTGCATCCATACACTCATTGTAAGAAGAACTAGAACTATCATCAGTATCCGAATATACCTCAAGGGAGTCATTCCCTTGGACCATGAAGCAACGTTGTTCGAATTCTTCTCTACTAGATTCCTTCTCTATAATGTTTGGCGTTTGAAGCTTGGAGGAGGTCAACGTGTTCCATACTGCAAAGGCGGAAGCACAATGAGAAACTAAACATAAATATTCTTTGTTTAATGTGCTTCTAAGTGCCGTTAGGTCTTGTGCATTGGCCTCTATATGCTTGCTATACCAAGATAGGATTTCTTGGTAGCGGTAAGGAAAACATGCAAACCTATAGTCTTGAGATACATACTCATCTTAATCTTCCATACGTCGACGTTAGAAACATCAAACATAGGAGGGGTCATGAAATCCATGAGTGTAAACAATATGTGTGCAAATGCAAATCTAGATTAGCAAACCAAGATCTCACTCCTAGATGGTTAAACTAAATATCAGAAGCGTAGGCTCTTATACCAATTGAAAGTACACCTAGAGGGGGGTGAATAGGTGTAAGGCTAATCTATGACAAATAATGTGGAATTTAAAAACTAATTGCAACACACTTAGTGTAACAAAGAGTGTAGCCGAATTCCCGGTGAAGGGCTCTGGACTAACTCCTCTTGATTCCTCTGAATAAGAGTTGAAGTGCTATATGAAGCTCTCTTGGTTAAACACAAGTGAGGCACACACACAATCAATACCAAGCATATAAATATGAATGAATAATATGAATCAATGCAAGGCACAATATAAAAGAGAGAGAGAGAGAGAGTTAGAGAAAGTAGATCAAATGCAAACACCGAGATATGTTTCGAGGTTCGAGCACACAGCTTTACATCCCCGCCTTCACACAAAAGGATTTTCACTAACTTGTCCATACAGGACTTCCCACACAGGGAACCTCCACTGAGGATTTGGGTAAATACAACTGGGAGTACACAACTCCTCTCTCAAATACAATCTCTCACTAGAGGCAAGGCACAACTCAAAAATACCTCTACAATTAGAGGGTTAGGCACTTAGCAAACAATGATCAACATCTCGCTAGAGGGATAGGGCTCAAAGTCACTCAGACACAATCACCTCACACTTGAGGGATTTCAACACAATCTCCACAATCACCTCTACACAAGAGCGATACCAATACAATCACCTCTCACTAGAGGGATATCACAAATCAAGGAGGGTTACAATTTGGTGGTTTCCACAACCACAAACCAATTTTTCCACAAAAATAGATCCTAATAGATAGGATAGATAGATAGACTCAAGTGTGAGAAAACAAAGAGTTTGAAAATCAAAAACTCAAAGAAAATACTTGAAAAAACTTCTAGGATATAATAGAAATGAAGATCAAAACTAATCCCAACGACTTTTCTTTTTCTTGATTTTTCCAACCCTTTAAACAAATAAAGATAAAATCTTTTTGGCTTAAAAACTCTTTTGAAAACTTGTATTAAATACTAGAAAGAATGATAATTTTTGCTCTTAGAAATCTTGTTGAAAACCAACTCAAATGGGGGATTTATAACCCCATTAAAATTCTGCCTGTTGGCAGCTGGAAAGGGCTGAAATGTCCTTCTGGTCGACCGGGCGGTTGACCGGCCAACGGTCATATTTTTGACCGTTGAGCCCACCAGTCGATCGGCTCGGTCAACCGAGACTGGATACAGAGAGCAGACTCTCTGCCGGTCGATCGACCCGGTCAACCGCGGGGCCATTTTCAGAGAGCAGAGCTCTCTGGACGGTCGACCGACCCGGTCGACCGGCCCACCAGCTCAAGCTGGCGTGAACGCTTGTACACGTTGGTCGACCGCACCGGTCGACCAACTTCTGCTAAGGTCCACCGGTTCGATCGACCGGCAGACAGCCAGTCTAGCCATTATAGGACTTAAAAACTTAGATTTTTATTATTAATTAAATCCCATAAAAACACATAAATTTCACAAAAATCAGTTCTTATTATATCTTTGAAATACAAATATGTGTGACAAAGATTCAACACATATTACAAATAATTTGAACCATTTTTGTGAGATAAAAAATTTGCCTTAAACCAAAATCCATATTTTTCAAAACTTGAATTTTTGAAATGGAAATTCATTTTTTCCAAAACTTATGCAAATACAAAAACATGATATTTAAACAATTTTGAAGCATATTGTATATGGATAGAATCCAATATTTATAAAAGATTTGTATCTATGTTTTTGACTTGAAATTCAAAAATAAGTTTTGTTTAAATACAAAACTCCAAATACATGAATAGCCTATCAAAATAAGTTTTCCTAAATAGATGAAGCATAGATGTATATAGATCAAATTTAATATACATTAAACCATGTAAACTTGTTTTGATTCTATCTATTCATGAAAACCAAGATCGGTTAAACCGAAACCAAAACATGAAACTTGTGTGTATATTGTGAACTTGAGCATATCACACTATCTAATCATTACAATGATCTAAACAAAATCTTAACTAAACAAACTGAAGCTTTCTTGTAGAACTCCGTCTCCAAGTCGACTCGATCCAAACGTGATCCACCGAGCTTGACTCCAATCGAGTGCTAGATGTGAACATGACACTCGAGCTCTTGAATCACCATGTGAAAGCTCCAAAACACTTTTGTTGAAGCTAATCACCTACTAATATTTTGATCAAATATCTGAAACTAAATATCACAAGATTATTAGTAAAACTATAACTACATGTGTTAATCATCATCAAAACTAGAGTGAAAGGGCCTCTGGCCAACATCTATGTGCTCTCGAAATTATTCATTAGCTTTTCCACCTCAATGTTGCTATTGTATCAAGGTTTCTGGCTTATGCGGTAAACATTCCGAATATCAAAATGAACGACCTCAGCTTAGGCGATAAACATCTTTCCATGCGAGAGGCTATGTATCCAGGGATGAGAATGGACCCTTTCATGGGGCTCCCATTGAACATGTCCAATAGAAAATTTACTATAGGAAAATGAATTTTCTCATTTTCTTATAGAAAATTTTTTATTGGACATGTCTAATTGGGGTCATGGACACGACCATTCTCATCCCTATATGAATCCCAATTTTTCTATCTACAATCTTAACCTACAATGAACGGATGCATTATTACATTCTCATTACATGATGAGTTGGATTCATGCCATTCTTTACTCAATTCATGAACGTCTCTTCTCCCTTATTAATCTGAACTGCAGAATTGTTAATACAAATAGTAGTGACAAGTGAAAACAAGATGTTAAAAATGCCTGAATCAAACTATTCATGATCAATAAATAGTTTATACTTCTTCATTGCCAGATATCCAAGTCAGAATCAGGTTTACCATCTCTCTATGCTTCTGCATTGTCATTTCTCAGGATTATTGAATATTGTGCTTTTGCAGGGTATGGTTGCTTTTACATTTGATGAGCAGGCTTTTGCTGAAATGGATGTACAGTTTAAGGGTCTAGAATCACAGGGAAAAGGAACAGTCAATGAAATATTTGAAGTTTTATTTCATGAATCTAGTTTATTTACTTCTAATTTTCAAAAGCTTGGATGCTTAGGAATTTGTAATATACTAATATATATAAGATTATTAGAGGAAAATGGAGAAGATAATCATGTCACCCCTTGTTCTGTTTAGATCTGTTCATTTACGGTCGTTGAAAGATTTAACCTTCTCTTATATACTTCTCTATTTTATCATGGGGGTAATATAATCATTCGGTACCACATCCATACTGATGGAGATTTAAACAGAAAGGGCCCCTATTACTCATGGTTAACCACCTTGGCCAGGAATCCAACATCTAATCATCAGGGTTAATGTCATGTTGATATTATTTAATCGTGAAAATTTGGTTACTTATTCTTTGAAGCTTTCTCATCTTTCACTCTTGCCCTATAGTCAATTGTATTTTGATGTGAAAGGACTGAGACGGTAATGTTTGAATGTGCAATAGTACATCTGATGCGGACATCCTGGAGCCATCACCAACAAGGCCACCGTCAAAGCCCAATTCAAAAGTTTGAAAAGTATACCGAAGGAGGTCGAAGAATACTATGGCAACTTGATTCTAGAAAGAGTTGTGAAACGTAGTAGAATTTTTATTTTCATTTATATAATGAAAATAATAATCAGAGTTGTACTAGGATTATTATTTTTCTTCTCATGTATTTTTTTCCTTCTTTTAAATTTTCGATTTCTTTTAGGATTAATATTTCTATTCTAATTGTAACTATGAGAATATAATTTTGTAGGCTATATAAAGCCCCATGTATTTACTTTTTCAATCAATAATCAATGAGGCTTTTACTCTCAATTGAGTTTGAAATAGATTTCTCAATCCTGCTCTATTAGTGGTTGGGTGCCCTATTAGACTCAATTATTGATGGGAGGTCATAATTAATTTATCTATTTCTCTCTCTATATCTCCACGTCTAATTCTTTCCTCTCTAAATCTTCGTCAAGTTTTTTTATCGATGATCCTCCAACACCTCGCCACAATCATCTCTCGTCCTTGACAACTCCTCAATGTTGAAGCCAAGGACATGTGCTTTGAGTCTCTATTGTGCTCACGCGCAAGTCAAGCACAGGCGTCGGTCCAGAAGTCAGCCCGCCATCTTCAACCAGACAACACTTGCCCTGCAAAAGCCACACTTGCTGTCTATACCTGCAACAGCCAAGGAATAATTTCAGTGCACAAGTTCCAGCAACAAATCATTGCACAAGCTTCCATCAAACACAACAGTCCAAGTCTTCAAGGACAAGCAGCACAATATTTCATCAAAGACCAACAATCAAAGTTCAGATTAAGCCAATTAATCATTCATTAATTTGTAAATTGAGATCTTATTCGCGAATATCTAAGGTACAATTTCAATTTCCTTGCCTTTATTTACTATCAATATATATATCTCTACACTATTATCTATTTTAATCTCCTATCTAAAAATAATGCAATTGATTGTATTTGCTCTTTTTTGTAATTGCTTTACTTCTTTATTGCATATAAAACTGGTTACCTACATAATTATAATTTTAATTAGCATTTTAATCTTTGAATTGATTACACAAAAGCATGCTAAAGAATCACAACTGATATTATCTGTTTTAATTCATTTTCGTACCAACGGCCTTCTTATTGGTGAAACATTTCTTTGAATTATTTTATCAATTACTTCCGCCCACGTACACATTTCACATCATCTTGGTATTAGAGCATAATTAGGTAGGATTTGCATATTAGTCACATTCATTTGCTTTCTTGCATTTAGTTAAATTTTATTCAAAATCTCAAAAAAATTAGTGTAATTTAGTAATCATTGAAGGGTAAATTTTTTCCTAAAATTCTGTACGATTGGCGTATAACTAAGAAAGGGTTCTCAACATGATTTTATAATTAAAAAACGACAAGAATGAAAAACCTCTTACCTGAGCTACGCTGATATGACCATTTGACTGGTAATATTAAGAGTTTGAATAATCCGATAATTTTTTAAAAATATCAACAAATTAAAATAAAAATTATTTTAGATTTGCATACATATTAGGATTCATACATTGCATGCCAACCTATAATAATATAACATATTTACTAGACGAATCTAGTGAACCAACCTAACCCAATGATTCCCAATAACTTTCTACAGTCCTAGCCGATTTACAGGCTAAACTCAACAATATAATTCTAGCCTTGCACCAAACTAACGAGAAAGTAGACAAAGTCATAGTGGAGCGTGAGTTCGACTATTGGAGAAAATTCAACCATTTGCGAAATAATCGTCGTGATAACACTGATAACCACCCAATCTCGATGGTCAATTTTTGAAGAGCATCAAGATCAATGTCCCCAACTTTGATGAACGTCATGATCCATAACATTTCATAAATTGGACACTACAACTAGACAAGTACTTCACAAGGTATCTCAAAGCCTAGAAAAGTTAAGTTTGCTACAATAAATTAACCGATCATGCTAATCAGTATTGGACTAACTTCAAGAACAAACATATAGCCCAAGGTCATCAACTGATTGACACATGAGATACGATGAAAGAAGAGTTAGAAACCAAGTATGTGCCATGATTTAGTGACCATCTAATGGACAAGTGGCATCAATACAGTCAAGGTGATAAATCGGCAAAAGAGTACATTTGCAAAATTCGATGAGTTCCTCATCAGATGCAGTACCATCAATAAGGAAGGACAAACTCAAATTCTTTTTAGATTTAGAGGCAGACTTAAAGAAGACTTACGAGCTGAACTGTTAGCTAAAGGAGTCGCCCAGTTAGAAAAATTTTATGCCTTAGTTAAAGATCTAGATTCCCTTAGGTGTAATCATAATATTAGGAGTTTCGATTTAAAAATCGAATGCATCTAAAACTTCCTCCTCTTCCAAGTTCAACAAGTCTAGTACGCAATTCTCTTCTGAAAAGAATGATTTCAAGAGCAAAAATAGAGATGATCGTAGCAAACTAATTGTACACATGCACTGCATATTTAGTGTCACATGTGTCACATTTCTTCATTTACTTTTATAATAAAACTCTGATATTTAATTCATTTTCATGTCTAATGTATGCAGGGTAATTAATGAAGAAAAAAGAGAAATTGACCGATTTATCCAGATTAAATGTATAAATTTAAAAAAAAAAGCAAATCAACGGGGATCTTCTCAAATCCAGAGATTTTAAAAGTCATTTTATTCTGAAGATCGAGTATATCAGATAAAGATAATACCAGTTAAATATCAGTTAAAAACGAATATTTGAAGACCATTTTTGATAGCTGAAGATAAAAGGAGATTTCATCAAATTTAGAATTGAAAATTGAAAAGTTAGCTGGAGATAAACCAAGATCAGAGATGGATGATTGCTATGCTCCCAAGATCTGGCCCAACGACCAGATCATGGCCGCGCAAACGCGGCAAAAGTGGCCTTTGAGCGGCTTTATTGAAACAGTTGGGGGAGCGTTTTCTCCCCTATCTTCGTATGCTTCTCCCCTCTTCATTTCTCCAATAAATACTTGCGAATCCGAAGGCAAATTGAGAGTTTAGGCTAGTTTTTGTTTTTAGTTTTTAACTTAGTTTTTTCTTTCTTATTTAATTTTTCATTTTCTTTATAGCTTAGATTATAGAAGAGATTCATGGGAGCAGAGGAAAATTTGTATTGAGAGTGACAACAATGTAAATTTTTTTCTTTCATTGTTTTTCTATTTAATCAAAAGCTTATTTTTCATCTTCTTCTTATTTTTTGCTTTGCTTACCTTCTTGGCTTGATTGTAAATCCAAGTGTATCCTATAACCTCGAATCTGCCTTGTCCTTATAAGTGCAATTGATGGTTTATGATGATGGATAATCATTTCTGTATTATTTTATGCTTGCACTTTTATTTGATAGTTTAGATTGGGAATGAGCAAGATCCTATATTCCATGTTTTGATCGCCTTCAAGCCAAGATAAATCGTTACAATAGATCCAAGGTAAGTAAGCTTCAAGGAAGTAAGTAAGTATTTATTTTAGTTCTTTCTTTCTTTATTTAATAGGTTAGAAACGCATCTTCAAAATACATCTCTATTTATTCTTCTTTTTTTAACTTAGTTTTTCTTTTCTTTTCAAAACATCAAGAATATTACCTTTTTCTTCTTCTCTTCTTCTATTACTAACTATTTCTTTTCTTTTTAAGAAACAAAGAAGAATGTTTTAACCCGTTTTTTTAACTTTGTAAAGAAAATTACTTAAAAGCTTCCATCGCAGTCTTTGGGGCTGTTTGGAGGAAGTCGGCGGAAGTGAGGAAGTGGGGAAGTGTTATTTCTCACTTTCATTATCCATTCAAACACCGGAAAAAGAAAATGAGAAAACTCCTTTTTCCTTTTCCCTTTTACACAATTATTTCCTCACTTACAGGGTGCTACAGTTAATTTTGTGGTCATGTAAATCTCATTTATAATAAGTTGTATCTCAAAACAGTTAATTTTGTGATCATGTAAACCTTATTTGCATTCTAATTACAGTCTAATTTTTTTCATAATTAATTTTTATTTTAATATTATTTTATAGTCAACTTTGTGGTCAACTTTCCCACTTTCACTTCCACATTACTAACCAAATATCAGAAATATAATATACTTTTCTACTTCTACTTCCCAACTACCAAACAAACACTGGAAAAGATAAACATAAATTCTTATTTTCCAAAAGGAAAAAAAATCTACTTCCCACTTCTTCATTTCCGCCCACTTCCTTGAATCCAAATAGCTTCTTTGTGGATTACGACCCGCATAGTCACTTGTTATAACAATAGTATTGAGAACCTAGCACGTTTTTAAAACTCTGTATTTTATGTGCAAGTAAACCCCAATTAAATTTTGGTGTCGTTACCGGGGAGAGACAGTAAATTTTTTTTAAAGTTTACTACGGTTTAATTTCTTCTCTATTTCTATGTGCAGAGACAAATACTGAAAATATTATTACTGCAGAACATAACTTGCATTGTGACTCTACTCTAGAAGGCAGAGCACCAGGGCTCTTAGTCTTACCGCGAAAACGCGGCAACAACTGCGTTTTTGTGACAGGGTGAGTGAACTTCTCACCTAGTTTTTTCTGTAGGGCTGCTGCACTGAAACTTGTTCTTCTGTTGTATTTTGTTCTTCATAATATTTGTTTTAACACACTATATTAAATCAACAGTAACCCGTATTTGTAAATGCTAAAAAAAACATTTAGACTTTGCATTCTAGGGCACATGTCTAATTCGTTTACATTTTTACATTACTATTGAAAAGTGCTAAAGCCAATGTATGTGTGCAGTATAGGAAACATTCATGTTTGATCAACTTGAGTGTTACTTTTGATAAATATATGCACACTTGCATGAAAACAATTAAGGGCATATTCTTAAACAAGATAAGGTGGGGAAGTCATTACCCTCCCTTAACTCGAAAATTATCTCCTCACTCACTAACCCAGCTTAACTAAAACTTAGTAGACGTTGGCCTTAGGGACATCTCAGACTCAATTAGGAGATTGACCTAAGAGGGAATTTATTAGAGTTTGACTCTTGTCAAATCGGTGTCAAAAGTTAGGGATTGAGAGGTGAAATCTCGAAGAACAGTGGTTTGATATAATTAGGCCCGTTGTTCAGGCATGGATCCTCCCACTAATCTTACACCTACCTGGCCGATTAACTTGTAGACAGATTGTTGCAATATACATCCCGTGAACAATCTAACTAGTCAGGCGTCGTCTAGGTCTAAGACCTACCCTAACATAGGCTAGATTTTCTTTTTTTTTGGTTTATTTTTTTGTTTTTCTTTGCTTTTTTTTAGTTTGTGTGAAATGGATTATAACAATAATTTTTCAATTTTAATAGTAATTCATATTGCACTCCGACCTCTTTTTTGGATAACACCAACCCGACATTTCATAACTTTAACCAACTAAATATGTCAGATTGGTCTTATCCGAATCAGTATATGTCCCAACCCAGTATTATGAATAAGATTGGAATGATCATCACCACTTTTTACTGAGTCAGTGGGGATACAATGTCCCCAAGTCATATTATCAACCACATTTCCAACAATCATCTTCATATACTCTTTTTTCTAATCAACCTATAGAGGAAGAATTTGATATTAAAAGGAGTGAGAAAGCCATACTTGAGTACTTGCAATTTCGAAACTCAGCAGACTTAAGTATTTCACAAAAATTTCCAAATTTAAGACCCTTACTCTATTTTTCAAGTCTCACCACAACAAGGTTCTAAATATCGGATATCAGGATCGTGTTGGATGGGGGTTTCTCATATCGGATATCGGATATCGAGGGAGATATCGGGGATATGCGCGCTTATCGGGCATTCATATCAGACACTATATAATGAAATTTTGATAACTAAAAGTTGATTTAGTATCATAGATATCATCTACTAAATAAAAATGATGTAATATACATGCAAAGATGGTTAAAAAATAATGTACATTTACACGCAGTCGACAGTCGTGCAATAAATAAGTTATTTCATGTCGGGTGATATCTTGGGCGATTTAATGCTTGATATCGGGTGATTTATCGACTGATATTTCAAATATCAATCGTTTTTTGCTGCAAACGATATGGGCGAATGCTTTCCCCATATCGTATTGACAACAAGCAAAAAATGATATATCGATATTTAAAACAGGGCACCGCAACAAGGAGAGTCATGATTTTGAAAATAGTATGGAATACATGATTCAGGCCCAAAATTCTTTTACCCAGTCCATCAATAGGATAGAAGAAAGAATTAGTCAATTGAAAAAACATGTATAGGAATGAGAAAACTATCCCTACCTAGTCTTTAACTATTTCAGATTTTTCTAGCCATATTGATAGGGACCAAGAATCATGGTGTCTTGAAAACTTCAATCAAGATTCAATTTCATCACACCATCTTGAACTTGACCAATACCAAACTATTGACAAGTTGGCAAGTTTCCCTTTCAATAAAATTGAAGTTGAACATGAATGTGAACTCGATCTTCAATTTTTGTGATTCAATTCTAAATTTTGAATCATTGATGACTCCGATATCCTTACCCGATTTGTGGTAGGATTATTATTTTCTTTCTCATATTTTTTTCTCTTTTTTTAGATTTTTGATTTTTTTAGGATTAGTATTTAAATTTCCAATTGTAACTATAAGAGTACAATTTTGTGGGCTATAGAAAACTTCATGTATTCACTTTTTCAATCAATAATCAATTAAAGTTTTTACTCTCAATTGAGATTAATACGGATTTCTCAATCATCTTCTCTATTAGTGGTGGGATGTCCTATTAGACTCAATTATTGGTGGGATATCATAATTGATTTATGTATTTATCAATTCCTCTCTTTATCTCCACGTTTAATTTCTTCTTCTCTAAAATCTTTGTGATTGAGCTGGAACCTGCACACAAAATACAGTATTTCAGATTTTAAGATTAAAGAGTGCAAGTTACTCAATTCTACCGCAATAGCAAATGGCTATGCGGGTCGTGATCCACAAGGAGGGACTAGCAATGGAAGCTTTTTTTTGATAAGTTCTCTTTTAGGTTACAAAGAATGGTTAAAATTCTTCTTTTAGTTCTCTAAAAGAAAAAGAAAAAATTGAGTTAAAGTTAAATTAGGAAGAAGATGGTAGATTAAGAAGATGGAGAAAAACAGAAAATAGACATATACAAAGAAATCAAAATGAGTGATGAAAGAGTTGGGTGTTGTTAGTGTTGGTGATCTAAACAAAAGAAATAAAAGAAAAGAAAAAAAAAGATTAAAGAAATATATACCTCCTCTGATTGATGACTTACCTGGACCCCTTACATGTTCTATCTTACTTCTAAGGCGTTCAACGCATAAAACATAAAATCGAGCTCAGTCCCTATTCGCATTACATCATCAAGACGAACAAGAACGAAATGATACAGAATCTTGAGGAGGAGAATATCATCATGTAATATCATTGACAATCACACAGACATGGCTATACTGATACTTCTAGATTCACTTGAAGGCTCATCATAACCAAAAGAGGATAAGTAGAAAGAAGAAGAAAACAAAAGTAAAGACAAACATAAAAAAAAATTTACCTTTTATTGCTTGCAGAAACGATGGAATAAAGGAGGAGGTACATCGGTGTCACTCTCAACATAAGTCTCTCTCTCTTACTTATATGAATCTCAGTCTAAACTATACTTACAAAGAAATAAAAATTACACGAAAAGAAAATAAAAACCTACACTAAAAAGAATGAAAACGTGGACTAAATTCTATCTCTCTGCTTGGTCGTCCTCCTTGCCTTGAGATTACAGGTATTTATAGAAAAAATACAAAGGTTAGAGGAGTATGAAGATAGGAAAAGCTGGCTATTTCTGAATTTGAATCCTTCCCTTATCTCTAAACTTGATTTGATGTGGATATTCAGTTCTGATCTGCAATTTATTGGCGTGTTGATTGCTGAATATCACTTATCAAATGATAGAATTAGAAATAGTGATCAGCATAAGAGTTGTAGCCCTGTAAGTCTTCTTTCTGGATCATCTTAAATTATCAAATTTGAGAATCAGTAGCGAAACTTATGATTCAAATATTAAAATATATTCAGTCAGAATCTGAGTCAAACTTGCTTCATCTCATCTGTTGATCTTTTCTCTATTCATTTATCTCTTTGTATTTGATATTATCCTCGGTTGATCTTTAGCTAATCAAAATGGATTTATAGAAATCTGAATTTTACTTGTTTTCATTTGGTGTTATCTTTCTGATTTGTTCTGATCTTCAGCTGAACATTTGCCCCAATCCTTGATTTGTTCTACCTAGATCTGGGATCATCCTCAGCTAACCAAATAGATCCTGTTAAATCTGATTTTAAATGGTATTTATTTGATTAATCCTCTTCTTCATTATTATCTTCTGCAAAATAGATATTTAAGATAAGAAAATTAGCAAATTTATTACACGATAAATGTAGGAGTGTAATGAAAAGAATACAAAATATATGTACGATCATACCCCCACACCTATCTTTTGCTCGTCCTCGAGCAAATCAACAAAACTAAATCAAAAATTATTAGATCACTTTCGCAGGTACGCGATTGCACTGAGCATGTGGAACAAGCCGTTAAACCTCTAGGTTTCCCCTAGAGGACGAGTTTTGTCTCGTGAGAGTTTTCAGTGGATTGCACCCACAAAATCCATAAAGAAAGAATAACAAAGAGTTAGTATTTTCAAAAAGCATTTGAAAGAGAAAATTTTTTGAAATATTATTGTAAGATTTAAGTAATCTATGAGTTGTAAGAAAACTAAAATTTTCATTCCTAAACTTAGTCTCTATTCAAACATTTGTTATCAATCAAAATAAGGAGTCAAATTGTACTTCTCATCCAGTTTATCACTTTACTCTAAGTCATATGCACCTTGTGACCGTGAAAATTTTTGACTAAGGGTTCTTTAACTCTAACTCTTATGCCTTATATATATATTTGGTGGTATTATTCCTTAGTTCTATTAGGCTTTCTAATCTGCCAATGTAACGAGCCTTTAATCGATGACTCTCAAACCAAACGGTCTTAGGGTACCGGGTGAGAAAACACCCCAAGGACTTAAGGACTCGAGCAAATAAGGCCACAAAGCTAAGGATTTTATTATATGAACCACTTTTAGGCGTGAATACTTATGCTTTATTAGGCACAAATACCCAGCTTAATCAGAGGATTTAATATATATATTTTAAACTTATCTAATCATCTTTCGCATAAATACCAAGGCTTACTTAGGCCAAAGCATCTAGCTAATCAATAATTAGATTTGTTCATCTTTTATAGATAAATTTTTTCTTTTTTTTTATAAGGCATAAGAATCTTTGTTTTTAAACCCTAAGTGTGTAAGTTTATAAGGTGTGCATATTTCTTCAAGGTAAAAATTAAGACTAAAATACTTTCACAAACTTTCTTTCTATCCTTAGAAATCAAAAAAATAATCTTATTTTGACTAAGTCTAAGAAATCCTAATTATGATTTTCCTATTCCTAAAATTGACTTAATTTCTTATAAAAAATATGTCAAAATATTATTTCTATTTTCAAAAAGTTTTTAAAAGTAAAGAAAATGTTAATAATATTTTTTATTTTTTTAATAAAAAGAAAAACCTAAGCTATGTTAAAGCCCTCACCCACACCTATCTCATGCATTGTCCTCAATGTATGAATTAATGCATGAATGCATGAAAAAGAAGAAAGGGAAGGAAAATACTACCATAAGGTGATGGTTCTTGTGGTGGTCTGATTGGTCCATGAAATGCGGCCCAATCGACTTTTTATGGAGTTCAAAGGAACCCACCAGAAATCTCTCTAATATAACCCACCAAAATGATGTATACATGAATTATTTTTATTAAAACTTTAACCCATCTAATTTTCAAATTTCATAATTAATTTCAGAGTCAATTTTGTCAACCGCCTTATCCCAAAATGCAGTTTGAAAAGATGGAATGATTAATTTGGACTTTGAAAGTATGAGAACTAATACCGACTCAGAAAAATGACTTAAGTCAAGTAAAGGTTCAAGAGTCGAGATTGGTTCAGAAAGTGGGTCCAAATCAAGAAGTTGAAACTCAAGTCCACATTCATTTTCCACAATGGAATGTGACTTAATATTGGTGATTCAAGTTCAAGAATGACAGGCGTGGGAATCAAAACTGACTCTGAAATATTACTCAAGTCGGGTAACAAAACAGGAGTCAATATTGATTCAGAAATTTGAATTGGATCACAAATTTGAGAATCTAGGTCACATTTCTCATGGAGTTCAATTTCATAAAAATGAGAACTTGCCAAGTTGTCAATGAGATTTTCAAAAGTAAGAAATTGGTCAAGTTCAATATGATGATCATCAAAGAATGGCGATTTAATTTCATTATGAATTGGCACAGGATCCAATATTGACTCGAGAAAAAGATTGAAATCAGGTGAAGACACTGGAGTCATTATTGAATCAGGAAGTAGAATTGAATCACTAAGTTGAGGTTAAGGATCATATTCATTCTCAAGTTCCATTTCAGGGAAGGAATAACTTGCCAATCTATCAATGTCATTTTCAAAATTTGGAGTTTGGGCAAGTTCAAATGATTGTGCTGAAATGGAATCTTATTTTCTAAAACAACATGACTTTTCGGCTCAACAGAATTATTAGCGATATCAGAAATGGTCAAACGATAAGAATGTAAAGTTTGGACCATCATATCTATATCATGATTACGAGCGTTTTGAGCCCGAGTCATTGCTTCAAGCATCTTTTCATAGTTGATTGGTTCATCGTTTTGTTGCGATTGGACTTGAAAAGATGAAGTGTTGTTTTGGAATTTGTGGTGAAATTATGAGTCCATCAGATTTTATGATTGTTGTTTGAACTTACACATGCTTATTTCCAAAATTGATGGTTTCTATTTTGGACTGGTGGAACTGAGTATGAATCTTGAAAATATTGTAGACAAGGTGGATAAGAAGGACAAGTTGGTTGAAAATTGGACTCGGGAGAGGTGAATCCCCATTGTCTCTGTGAAGAGTTTAAATTATTCTGAAAACTATAGTTATAAGATTGGGGAAATGGGTTAAATTGATTCGGATAAGATGAATCCGGTACACTAGGTTAGTTAAAGTTATGATATGCCGGATTGTTAATATCTGAAAAAGAGGTGTAATGTGGATTACCATTAAATTGAAAAAATTATTGTTATAAGCCATAACACACAATAAAACACAAACAAATAAGCAAACAAAGAAAAAAAAATTCTAAACTAAGTTAGGGTAGACCTTTGACCTAGACGACTCCTAACTGGTTAGACTGTCCACGAGAGGTATAATGCAGACTTTGACCACAAGCTAAATAGGCAGGTCAGGGTAAGATTGGTGGGAGGTATCCGCGCAAAAACGACGGGCCTAATTTAAGCCAAACCACCAGCCTTCAGGGTTCGCCCCTCAATCCCTTTTCTTAGACGCTGATTTGGCAGGAGTAAAATTCTAACACATTCCCCCTTAGGATAATCTCCTAATTGAATCCAATGTCTACTCATTTTTAGTTAGGCTTGGGTTAGGAGGGTAATGACTTCCCCACCTTATCTTATTTATAGGACAAGCCCTTAAGATTGATTGTGCAAAGTGTGCAGGATAAAGAAAAGTAACATTTAACAAGCAAATAATCACTCAAGAATATTTCCTAAACTATATGCCATGCAAACATGTCGTTTACTCCAGCACTCTTCAACAATAATGTAAAATGTAAAAGAATTAGACACATGCCTAAATGCAAAGTCTAAACCGTTTTAGCATTTAACAAATATCATTTTAATGTTGCGGTTAGAAAGGAAGTACAGTGAGACAAACAAGGAAATTAATAGCTACAGATATTAAACTTTGAATTTCAGCTAACCTGTAGAAAATACAGGTTAGTAGTTCATTCAGATTGCCACAAGAATGTAGCAAATCTGAGGGCTTCTTGGCTCTGCTTTCTTGAGTAGAGTCCAAGGCCACTTATATGTCCACTGTAGTAAAAGTTCCTTACTGTTAAATCTATACACCAAAAAAAAGAAGAAGGTTAACCAAAATGTAAACTTTAATGAGAATTACTTACCGTCCCTCCCGGCAATGGCGCCAAAATTTGATTGAGCTGGAACCTGCACACAAAATACAGTATTTCAGATTTTAAGATTAAAGAGTGCAAGTTACTCAATTCTATCGTAATAGCAAGTGGCTATGCGGGTCGCGATCCACAAGGAAGGACTAGCGATGGAAGCGTTTTTTGATAAGTTCTCTTTAGGTTACAAAGAATGGTTAAAATTCTTCTTTTAGTTCTTTAAAGAAAAAGAAAAATTGAGTTAAAGTTAAATTAGGAAGAAGATGGTAGATTAAGAAGATGGAGAAAAATAAAAAATAGACATATACAAAGAAATCGAAACGAGTGATGAAAGAGTTGGGTGTTGTTGGTGTTGGTGATCTAAACTAAAGAATAAACGAAAAGAAAGAAAAGATTAAAGAAATACTTACCTCCTCTGGTGATGACTTACCTGGACCCCTTGCATGTTCTACCTTGCTTCAGAGGCGTTCAACGCATAAAAAATAAGATCGAGCTCAGTCCCCATTCGTATTACATCATCAAGACGAACAAGAATGAAATGATACGGAATCTTGAGGAGGAGAACATCATCATGTAATATCGTTGGCACTCACACAAACATGGCTATACTGATACTTCTAGATTCACTTGAATGCTCATCATAACCAAAAGAGGAAAAGTAGAAAGAAGAAGAAGAAAACAAAAGTAAAGACAAACATAAAAAAACTACCTTTTATTGCTTGCAGAAACGATGGAAGAAAGGAGGAGGTACGTCGGTGTCACTCTTAACATAAGCCTCTCTCTTATTTGCATGAATCTTAGTCTAAACTATACTTACAAAGAAATAAAAATTACATGAAAAGAAAATAAAAACTTACACTAAAAAGAATGAAAACGTGGACTAAATTCTATCTCTCTGCTTGGTCGTCCCCCTTGCCTTTTAGATTGCAGGTATTTATAGAAGAAATGCAGAGGTTAGAAGAGTATGAAGATAGGAAAGCTGGCTATTTCTGAATTTGAATCCTTCCCTTATCTCCAAACTTGATTTGATGTGGATATTCAGTTCTGGTCTGCAGTTTGTTAGTGTATTGATTGCTGAATATCACTTATCAAATGACAGAATTAGAAATAGTGATCAACATAAGAGTTGTAGCCCGTAAGTCTTCTTTCTGGATCATCTTCAATTATCAGAATTGAGATTCGGTAGCGAAAGTTATGATTCAAATATTAAAATATATCCAGTCAGAATCTGAGTCAAACTTGCTTCATCTCATCCATTGATCTTCTCTCTATCCATTTATCTCTCTATATTTGATATTATCCTCGGTTGATCTTTATCTAACCAAAATAGATTTATAGAAATCTGAATTTTACTGGTTTTCATTTGGTGTTATCTTTCTGATTTGCTCTGATCTTTAGCTGAACATTTGCACTAATCCTTAATTTGTTCTAACTAGATCTAGGATCATCCTCAGCTAACCAAATAGATCCAGTTAAATCTGATTTTAAATGGTATTTATTTGGTTTAATCCTCTTCTTCATTATTATCTTCTGCAAAATAGATATTTAAGACAAGAAAATTAGCAGATTTATTATAGATAAATGTTAGAGAGTAATGAAAAGAAAATATATGTACAATCACTTTGTCAAGTTCTTCATCGATGGTCCTCCAACACTGCACCACAATCACCTTTCATCCTTGACAACTTCTTACTATTGAAGTCAAGAACATGTGCTTTGAGCCCCTATCATGCTCACGCACAGGCCAAGCACAGGCGCTGGTCCAGAAGTCAGCATGTCATCATTAACCAAACAATAAGTACCCACATGCCATACAAAAGCCACACTTGCTGCTTATACCTGCAACAACCAAGGAATAATTCGAGTGCCCAAGTTTTAGTGTACATCCAACCATAGTTCAAAGTCACGGTCTCGGTCGCCGACTCGACGGATATCGTTCCATATCGGCCACGGCATCGCGGCCTCGACTCAGGCGAGACCCACGAAACGCTACATAGAGGGCTCAAAAAATTCTGAAAAAATCACGACAAATATTAAAAAATTTTGATATCAAAATTGACGTATAACATGTTTAAAACATATCACCTAGTATACTAAGCATGAAGATAATGCATAAATACATGCGTCACGGTATAAAATATCAAAATAAATACATAATTTTGTAAATTATATAAAATTAATTAAATTTAAACTAACTACTCTTTTCACAAAAGTAAAAATTAGCTCTACCTTTCTAGTAAAAATTTAAATTATATGAAATTAATTATATGAAATTTTGGCTTGACCCGGCGTTGACTCGGCTGAGCCGGCCTCGACTTGGGGCCAACTCGGCCTCGACTCGAGTGACTTGGCTAATTCGGTCCCGGGTCAAGCAAAATAATGCAATAGATTGACTCGTGGATTGGTCTCGGAACGGGGAACGCCGTTCCAACGGTCGAGTTTTTGAACCTTACATCCAACCCACAACAAATCATTTCACAAGCTTTAATCAAACACAACAGTCCAGGTCTTCATCAAAGACAAGCAACATAAGATTTCATCAAAGACTAGCTTTCAAAGTTCAGATTAATCCAATTAGCTATCTGATCAGGGAAAAATCACGCACAAAAAGTGTATGTTTTGAAATTAAGAGTTAAAGTATGTGTGCTTTGGCTTCCTCGATACTTCCGTTATAGAATAGAGGCTAAAACGAGTCGAATCCACAAGGACGGGAGGTGATAGAAGCTTACATGATATGTTCACGTGTGTGTTAAGTGTTCTTCAATGTTTGAAAGAATGAAAAGAAAAAAAAATGAAAAGAGAAGAGTATGGTGAAACACGAAGAAGTGGGAAACATAGAAGAAATCGTTTTTTTGATTTTTTGATATATTTCTAAAATAAATTAAAAAGGAAAAAAACCCATGACCACTAACAACTAATGGCTCCACTAACTATGCTAAGCTCTTAGTGACAGTTGCCTCACATGTATCCTTGGCCATCACTAGTCCTTGATTCAAGAGCGTTTCAAAGTATGACTCATACGACAACTTTCACATCCAAACTCAACGAAACATGTGCAAGTTATACTTAAACTATCAAAACTAAATAAGAGTAAGCATGGAGTAAAGTAATGGTACCTTATTAGAGAATTAGGATGTTAGAGTGTTAGAATCCATCATCATGAGCCATCAATGGCTCTTGCAAGAGTAAGGCCAAGTAGAGGCAATTAAATTCATGTGGATTCCAAGTAAGAAGTTAGTAAGTTAGTGGTTAGTAGTTAGTTACCATGAGAGAAAATTAGCTAAACATGTAAAAGGAGTTAGAGAGAAAATAAAGAGAGGTAAAGAGAGAACCTTTCATAACTTCTCACCTTCTATTACAAGCACTCTTATTTTCTAACCATATATCACTCTCTCTCCTATTATAAGATCTAAAAGAAATGAAAAATACAGAGAAGAAGAAGAAGAACTAAACTAAACTACCATAAACTATAATATGGAAAGAAAACTACACTACTCTCTGTATATCCCCCAATACAAAATAGAAAAGGGGTATTTATAGGCAAAATGGGAACCAGAGGAACTGTACGGAGCCGCGCGTCAAATCTGTTGGCCCAGAGGCCTTCCACTCTAGTTTTGATGATGATTAACTCATGTAGTTATGTTTGTTGGCCCAAAGGCCTATCGCCCTAGTTTTGATGATGATCAACTCATGAAGTTATATTTACTAATGATCTTGTGCTAATTAGTGACAGATTTGAGATCAAGATCTTAGTAGTTGCATAGCTCAACAAAGGATAAAAGAACAAGATTTGGAGCTTGCATGATGTGATCCAAGGAGCTTTTGGATCAAGCTTGGACCAAGTCAAGAAGATGAGAAGCCTTCAAGTGAAGACTTCAAGAAGTTGAAGACTTGGGTCTAGGTATAGAATTTGTATTTTTGTTTTAGTAAAAATGTAAAGGATAGATAGTTGGTGGATTGCTCAAGTTATATCACACACACACACTCTTGATAGAACTCTTGATTTAATTGATTTCATAAAAGATTTCTTTTTAGAAAAGAATTTTATTTAGTAAAAGATTTTCTTTGAGACAAAATATAAAAACTTTGGGTTTTGGTATTTCTATCATATATATCTTTTCAAACCATAACCAAGTTTAGAGCTTTATGATCAAAACATAGATATTTTATTATGATTGTGTAGTGGATCATATCCATACACACTATGCTTTATAAGTTCAAAATATCTTGTTTTTGTATTTGATAAAGATTTAGAAAAACAAGTTTTGGAAAAACATGTTTTGGAAAAATACATTTTGGTTATTGAGCTAATATTTCCAAGTTACAAAAATAGACCAAAACATCTATAACATGTCTTGATTTTGTGCAAGCATGTTTGTTCTTTCAAGTATATTGGTAAAACTATTTTTGTAGAATTTCTATGTATTTTTAGGATTTTATAAAAAGATTTTAAATCCTGTTTTCTGACCTGGAGACTGGCTGACAGGCCAAGTCGGTCGACCGGACCGGTCGACCGATGTGCACGGCTTGTGCACATTGTCAGCACAGTGGCCGGTCGACCGGGTCGGTCGACCGACCAAGAGAGCTTTGCTCTCTGGAAATATCAGTCGACCGGACCGGTCGACCGATAGAGAGAATGCCCTCTGCTCCAGTGGTCCGGTCGACCGGGGGTCGACCGCTCCAGAGAGTTCTGCTCTCTGGAAATGATCGGTCGACCGAGCCGGTCGACCGGTGGCTTCAACGATCAGAAATATGACCGTTGGCCGGTCGACCGGCGGTCGACCGACAGCACTGACAGAACCCCAACGGCTCTATTTCTGGCAGCCTATAAAAGGGGGTCTTGTCAACTGTTTGAGGTTAAGATTTTGGAGATTTCTTGAGCAGTTTTTCTGATACTTTTAGAAGAGTTTCTCCACAAGATTTAAGTGCAAATACTTCCAATCAAAAGGAAGAGTTTTTATCAAGAGAGTGTTAAAGTGATTCTTGAGTTTCCTCCATAGCTTTCTTTCCTTGATTTTCTCACACCACACTTGAGCTATCCATTGCTAGATATTCCTATAGGTGTGTTGTAGTGAGAGTGCTCTTTAGGTGATCAAGTGTTGTGATCATCAAAGAGATTTTTCTTGTTACTTTGAGGAGACGGGCAAGTGTGCTCGTTGTGGTGTGGAGTTCGGTTGTGAACTCTTTGGTAGAGGTACGGCCTCGGCGAGTCGGTGGACTTGCGTGTGTACGGGACTTGGGAGTCCGAGGGCTTGTAGGTGTTGCGGCACCGAGGAGAGATCCGGTGGGATCTTGCATAGTGGAAATCCTTCGTGTGTCGAAGGCGGGGATGTAGAGCAAGTGTGCTCGAACCTCGAAACAAACCCTTTGTGTTTGCGATTGCTCACTCTTGCTCTCTTACTCTTTTTGTCTCACTTATATCTTGCATTACTTTATAGTCTTTATCTCTTATATGCATGATATACTTTTGTGCTCATAATTGCTATACTTACTTGGGATTGTTATTAACACTAGTATTCAACCAAGAGAGCCAACGCGGCACCTCAACCCATTCAAGGGGAATCTAGAGGAGTTTGTCCAGAGCCTCGCAAAGGGGAATTCGGCAACACTCTTGCGTTATACATAAGTGTTCAATTAAAAGAAGTTTAATTTAACTTAGTTTTAATTCCGCATTATTTGTTCATAAGTGACCATTAGATTAGCCATCACCTATTCACCCCCCCTCTAGGTGATCTTACAATTGGTATCAGAGCCAAGTGCTCTTGATATTGGGTCTAACAACCTAAGAGTTAAAGATCCTCTTTTAGGCTAATCACAATATTTTGTACACACACCATGGACTTCATGTCACCACCCACCTTTGACACTCTTAACATCCAAATTTGGAAGGTTAAGATGTCTTTGTTCCTCAAAGGACTTGGCCTTAGTGTATATCTTGCCATCACTAATAATGATTATTGCTTAAATGGTAAGAATCTTGAGGCTAATGCAAAAGCCCTTCATGCTCTTAAATGTACCCTAAATGATGATTATTTATCTAGGGTTTCTAACATTGAATCGGCTTTTGTAGCTTGGAACATCATCACCTCCCTTGGCGAAAAGGATCTATATTATGCCGGGAGCGATTCGGATGTTGGAAGCGACACCTCCAACAAGTGCTACATGGTCCAAGGGATAACCCCCTTGAGGTAACTTCCGAATCCGAGGATGAGGATGCTACTATGTCTTATGATGAGCTAAATCATTTTGCCAATTATTGCTTGAGAGATATGACATAATTAAAAAGGAAAATAAAAATTTGAAAAAGGATATTGCTTGCATGCATGTAGAACATGACTCTTTTAGAGGTAACATTGCATGCTTGGAAAAAGATAACAAGAGTTGGAAAAAGAAATTTGATTGCATGCATGTAGAAAAATGATTCTTTTAGAAATAAACTTGCATGTTTAGAAAAAGAAAAAGAGGATTTGAAAAATGAAAATGTTCCCTTATGTCTAAATTAAATGATTTGTGTGAAGGGAACACTATTTTGAAGGATAAGATCATTTTGGTGGAAAACAAAAGGAAAATTTTTCAAGAAAATATTACTTTGAAAAGAAAATTTGTTGAAAAGGAAAAAGACTTTGTTTCTAAAAAGAAAAAGAAAAATGACTCTTCATCTCATCATGCTTTTCATGCCACATCTAATGAGATTAAGAATAGGAAAAACAAAATGAATAATTTGAGTTCAACTTTGAACTCTTGTGCATTCAATCATTCTAAGTTGGAATCTTTGTTTCAAAAGAAACAAGTTCCCCATGCTCATGCATATACTCATCATGCTCATGCTTATGGTGCACATCATGATCACAATCACACTCATAAGCATCATGCTAAGGTGTACACATGTACACATTGTGGCCGCAAAGGCCATTTAGCAAAATATTGTTTTGATAAGAAACCATACTTATATTTTGCTAAATATAATAGATTTTGGGTTCCTTATAACAATGCTAACCCCAAAGGACCCAAGAAAACATGGGTACCAAAACCCCACCTTTGATTGTAATGTAGGTGAGGGCTCTCACAAGACGTGAGAGGATTTGTACCTTGGTAGCGGATGCAATGGACATGATGGACAAACTTTTGGATGCATTGCTATCAAGGAGATTTTGGTGGGAAAGACCACCATGCTAGGAGCTTTGGAGTTGGTAACAATTTCTAAACTCCTATTTCATTTATGTACATGTTTGTTCATTCATAATATTCATAGCATGTTCATATTTTAAGATATTTTTGGTGTTTCATGTGGTATATACTAGTTAAGTGTAGTTTCTATCAAAACTTGTATTATACATGTACAAATAGTGAACTACAATTGACTCATATATATTTGAACTTCATGCTCATTTGTGTCCACTATATGCATGTGTATAGGCTAGTTTTGATGATTCGGTCATTTATACTTGTTATGCCTATCTTTGATTTTACTTCATGTATATGTGTGTTTAATTCAAATCTAATAAATATACATGTATACCCGTGAGTCTCTAGCTTTCATGCAAATATTTGATAGACTCTTTTACAATTTTGGGATATGTATGTGTATTGTTAGATTTGTATAATTCATACATATACCATGAAGATTGTAGTTTTTAATAAAAATGATTTTGTGTTGATTTGATAACAATGATTTCTATGTGATTTGAGCTTCTATGACAACTTTCATGAAAATACTATTTACATAACCTTTGAACACTCATCTTTATTCAAAAATATATTTATGAGCTTTATGGACTATGAGTGCTTGGATTTTTATGTACTTAGTCTCATTCATGAAAAACATATGATTTGACATATTTGAAGGATCTTTAACTAGTTTTCAAAAACAATTTATACTAGTTATGTATTCTTCAAATAGTTTTGAGATTGTCACATGATTCAATTTTTCTTAAAATTTAATGCTTCATGATTTGAATATTAGTTTATATGTTAGTTTTTGTCAACACTAGGATTTATACTTAAACATATCATGGGCCTCAAAAGGATCTATTAGTAAGTGTGCTTAAATGCTTATTTGAACCCTTGAAATGTACTTGTATTGCTTAGTTTTGATGATTCATACATATTAAACTTATGTTCACCTTTTGGATTTGATTTATGATCATGTGCCTTTTATTTCATGTATATGTGTGTTTTGCCAAACCTTAAAATATACATGTATAACTCTTGAGTCTTTTGCCTTCAATGCAAATCCATTCATATAGACTCACTTGAGTTTAAGAGATATGTATGTATATTTCATGTATTGTCAAAACATACATATATCTTGACATATAGATTTTGTTTTCAATGATTTAATAAAAAAAAAATGTGAGATAATTTTGATGTTTATGATTTTCTAAGGAATATTGTACCTTATTGCCATTTTCATGATGCCATGTTTCACATAACATTAGTACACTCACTTCTTTTGAAACTATTTGGACTTTATAGATTAGAGTGTTTGAATGTTTTGTGTTTCATTGCTATTTCATGAAAATCCTTAGATTTATTCCTTGATAGAAGGATTTCGTACTAGTTGTTAAAAACACTCTCATTTAACTAGTTCGAATTCTTCATGTGTTGTTAATGCTAAGCTTAATTTAAATCTTATTTTTCAAGCTTATGAATTAGATTTTAAAATGGTATCAATATTTTTTATTTGATATCAAAGAGAAAATTCAAAATTTGTTTTGATAAAATAGAATTAATGATTTTGTTTTGATGAGAAAAATTCAAAATTTTTGATTTGTATTACCCCTCATTGATTTTTTTTGTTTTTGACAAAAAGGGGGAGAAAATTTTATTTGATTTGGTTTCGCTTTGAACCCTTTGTTGATGATTGACAAAAAGGGGGAGAAGTATTTTAGATTGTATATGCATGTTTTCATTGCTTAAGGGGGAGAAGTATTTGTCTTCCTCACTTATTATGCATATATGTTATATTTTGCAATTAGGAGCAAAAGATTTGATTTATGATTTGATTTATATGATTGCATCTCCTACATTGCATACATGTCATGTGCTTTTATTGCCATATCTATTATTTATTTGGTATGCATGAGTTAAGGGGGAGCTTCTTTGAAGCTTTACTTTAATCCATGCATATATAACCTCATGAGTTTTGTCATCATCAAAAAGGGGGAGATTGTTGGCCCAAAGGCCTATCGCCCTAGTTTTGATGATGATCAACTCATGAAGTTATATTTACTAATGATCTTGTGCTAATTAGTGACAGATTTGAGATCAAGATCTTAGTAGTTGCATAGCTCAACAAAGGATAAAAGAACAAGATTTGGAGCTTGCATGATGTGATCCAAGGAGCTTTTGGATCAAGCTTGGACCAAGTCAAGAAGATGAGAAGCCTTCAAGTGAAGACTTCAAGAAGTTGAAGACTTGGGTCTAGGTATAGAATTTGTATTTTTGTTTTAGTAAAAATGTAAAGGATAGATAGTTGGTGGATTGCTCAAGTTATATCACACACACACACTCTTGATAGAACTCTTGATTTAATTGATTTCATAAAAGATTTCTTTTTAGAAAAGAATTTTTATTTAGTAAAAGATTTTCTTTGAGACAAAATATAAAAACTTTGGGTTTTGGTATTTCTATCATATATATCTTTTCAAACCATAACCAAGTTTAGAGCTTTATGATCAAAACATAGATATTTTATTATGATTGTGTAGTGGATCATATCCATACACACTATGCTTTATAAGTTCAAAATATCTTGTTTTTGTATTTGATAAAGATTTAGAAAAACAAGTTTTGGAAAAACATGTTTTGAAAAATACATTTTGTTATTGAGCTAATATTCCAAGTTACAAAAATAGACCAAAACATCTATAACATGTCTTGATTTTGTGCAAGCATGTTTGTTCTTTCAAGTATATTGGTAAAACTATTTTGTAGAATTTCTATGTATTTTTAGGATTTTATAAAAAGATTTTAAATCCTGTTTTCTGACCTGGAGACTGGCTGACAGGCCAAGTCGGTCGACCGGTCCGGTCGACCGATGTGCACGGCCTTGTGCACATTGTCAGCACAGTGGCCGGTCGACCGGGTCGGTCGACCGACCAAGAGAGCTTTGCTCTCTGGAAATATCAGTCGACCGGACCGGTCGACCGATAGAGAGAATGCCCTCTGCTCCAGTGGTCCGGTCGACCGGGGGTCGACCGCTCCAGAGAGTTCTGCTCTCTGGAAATGATCGGTCGACCGAGCCGGTCGACCGGTGGCTTCAACGATCAGAAATATGACCGTTGGCCGGTCGACCGGCGGTCGACCGACAGCACTGACAGAACCCCAACGGCTCTATTTCTGGCAGCCTATAAAAGGGGGTCTTGTCAACTGTTTTGAGGTTAAGATTTTGGAGATTTCTTGAGCAGTTTTTCTGATACTTTTAGAAGAGTTTCTCCACAAGATTTAAGTGCAAATACTTCCAATCAAAAGGAAGAGTTTTTATCAAGAGAGTGTTAAAGTGATTCTTGAGTTTTCCTCCATAGCTTTCTTTCCTTGATTTTCTCACACCACACTTGAGCTATCCATTGCTAGATATTCCTATAGGTGTGTTGTAGTGAGAGTGCTCTTTAGGTGATCAAGTGTTGTGATCATCAAAGAGATTTTTCTTGTTACTTTGAGGAGACGGGCAAGTGTGCTCGTTGTGGTGTGGAGTTCGGTTGTGAACTCTTTGGTAGAGGTACGGCCTCGGCGAGTCGGTGGACTTGCGTGTGTACGGGACTTGGGAGTCCGAGGGCTTGTAGGTGTTGCGGCACCGAGGAGAGATCCGGTGGGATCTTGCATAGTGGAAATCCTTCGTGTGTCGAAGGCGGGGATGTAGAGCAAGTGTGCTCGAACCTCGAAACAAACCCTTTGTGTTTGCGATTGCTCACTCTTGCTCTCTTACTCTTTTTGTCTCACTTATATCTTGCATTACTTTATAGTCTTTATCTCTTATATGCATGATATACTTTTGTGCTCATAATTGCTATACTTACTTGGGATTGTTATTAACACTAGTATTCAACCAAGAGAGCCAACGCGGCACCTCAACCCATTCAAGGGGAATCTAGAGGAGTTTGTCCAGAGCCTCGCAAAGGGGAATTCGGCAACACTCTTGCGTTATACATAAGTGTTCAATTAAAAGAAGTTTAATTTAACTTAGTTTTAATTCCGCATTATTTGTTCATAAGTGACCATTAGATTAGCCATCACCTATTCACCCCCCCTCTAGGTGATCTTACAATGTTTACTAATAATCTTGTGATTTTAGTTTTAGATCATTAAGCAGGATATTAGTTGGTGATTGCTTCAACAAGATGAATTTTGAAGCCTTCACATGGTGATTCCAGAGCCCGAGCATCAAGATCATACCTTGCACTCGTTGGAGTCTAGCTCGTGGATCACGGTTTGGATCGAGTTGACTTGAAGATGAAGATCGTCAAGAAGACTTAGGTATCCTAGTTTAGTTTAGTGTGTTTAGATCCATTTGTAAAGCTTAGAATAGTTGATATGCTCAAGTGCACAATACACACACGTTTTATATTTTGATAGTTTTAACAAAACATATTTTTGGATTTAAAGACAAAAACTATGATATATATATGTTTCATGTATATTGGACTTATGTCCATATGCAACATACTTCAATGTGTTTAAATATCATGTTTTTGTATTTCAATGAGTTTTAGGAAAAATCAGATTTCCTATTGACAAATCCAAGTTTGATAAAATACAGTTTTTGGTTTTTGGTAAAATTGATAAGACACAAAAATGGTTCAAATTGCTTGATATTTGAGTTAAATTTTTTATCACATGTTTATATATCAATGCAAAATGATAAACCTATTTTGTGGATTTTTAGAAGTTTTATGGGATTTTTAATAATATTTTTAAACCCAGTTTCTGACCCAGAACAGTGCCTGACAGGCTCTGGCGATCGACCGCTCCGGTCGACCGGACACCAGAATCGGTCGACCGGGTCGGTCGACCGACGTGCATAGACCTGTGCACGTTTGGCCAGACACTTGGGCGGTCGACCGTTACGGTCAATCGGCCAGAGAGCTTTGCTCTCTGGAAATTTCGGTCGACCGGCCGGTCGACCGCTGGCTCCCAACGGTCATATTTATGACCGTTGGCGGTCGACCGCCAGCCGTGCTGGCTGAAAAATCAGCCAAACGGCTATATTTTTATAGGGGCTATATAAACCCCATTAGTGACCAGTTTTCTTGAAGATTTGTTGAGCTAATTTTTCCTTGACTCTCTAGTGTTTTCACAGCAATCAAAATAAGTTTTTGGGCTTAAAAGATCACAATCTATTTAGTGTTTTTCTAGGGTTTGGAAGATCAAAGAAAAGGGTTTTTTGGGAAAAGAATTTTGATTCAACTTCTTAATCTTATTTTCTAGTTTTCCCAAGGATTTTCTTTGAGTATTTGTTTTCCATTCCTTTGTTTTTTTCCTCACACTTGAGCTACATCTACTATCCTATTCTATAGGATCTTTGTGTTTGTGGGAGAAAGAAATTGTTTGTGGTCTTTGTAAACCACCAAGTTGTAAACCTTTATTTGTTGGTTAGCTCCCTCTTTGGTAGAGGTTGAGTTTGAGCTTTGCTCCCTCTTGGTGAGGTGGAGTTGGTATTGGCTTTGTATCCCTCTTGTGTAGAGGTGGATTGTGGTGCCTCGGTAGAGGTTGTATTTGGTTGAAAGAGGAGTTAGGTACTCCCGGTTGTATTTGCCCCAAAATCCTCATTGGAGGTTCCCTGTGTGGGAGTCCTGTGTGGAGTAGTGGATTGGAAATCCTTCTCGGTGAAGGCGGGGATGTAGAGCTGGGTGCTCGAACCTTGAAACACATCTTGTTGCTTGCGTTTGATCGATTGACTCTCTCTATTTACTTTGTGCATTGTTTCATATTGCTATATCATATACTTGCTTGTGTGTTGTTGCAATTAGTTTTAAATTCAACATTTAGTTTTTAGATTAGCATTATCACCTATTCACCCCCCTCTAGGTGATTTACAATTGGTATCAGAGCCTACGTTCCTGATACTTAGGTTTAACCACCTAGGAGTGTGATCTTGGCTAGCTAATCTATCATTTGCATATTGCACATATATTTGTTTGCACACACATCATGGATTGCTTGTCACCTCCCATGTTTGATGTTTCCAACATTGACACATAGAAATATAGGATGTCCATATATTTGAAAACCCTAGGACATAAAGTTTATCAAGCCATTACCAAGGAATCCTACCCCAATGATAGCAAACATAAGAAGGCCAATGCATTAGCCCTTAAAGTACTTAGAGCATCCATTGATAAAGATTTATTACATGTGTTTGCTCATTATGATTCGGCTTTTGCAGTTTGGAGCATTTTGACTTCTCCCGAGCTACCAAAGATTATTGATAGAATGAGGAGATTTAGGAGAGACAAATCCGACGAGCATTGCCTCATGGTCCAAGGGAATGACTCCCTTGAGGTACAATCGGAATCTCAACTAGATGCTAGCACTAGTTCCTATTGCCATGGATGTTTAGAAGTTCAAACTTTAAATATGGAACTTGCTACAAAATTTGAAATTTTTTTGGAAAAAACATGATCTTTTGAAAAGAAGAATTGTGAACTAAAAGAAGAATTTGAGGATTTGTGTTCAAGATTTGATTTAATTTTGCAAGAGAAGGAAGAGATTTGTAGTGAACGTGACTCACTTAAATCTCAACTAGACCTTGCCATAATGGAAAATGAATTTTTGAAAAGAAAAAATGATTGTGATGATGTTGTGAAAAACAATGAGGTTTTATCTTCAAAATTAGATGTTATTTTAAAGGATAACCATTCTTTGAAAAATGAAATTGTTTTTATTTCAAAAGAATTAGATTTAGTTTTAAATAAAAATAAATCTTTGAAAAATGATATAGATACACATGTTTGCCATGCTAGGATAGATTCACCTAGCACATCTATTGCATGCTCCACTTTATCTTCAAGTATTGAAAATGATATAAATATTTTGAAGAAAAGTGTTGATTGTTTGGGCTCCACTTTGAGCCATTGTGCCATGAACCATACACGTTGGAATCTTTGTTTCGAAAGAAACAAGTTCCTATTATGCATGCACACCATACACAGCATACACATGCTCCTCACGGACACCACCATCACATGTATGCTCATGTGTACACTTGTACACATTATGGACGTAAGGGCCACCTTGCTAGATTTTGCTTTGATCGTATATATGATGAAAATTTAGCAAATAAATTTATTTGGGTTAGAAAAGATACTAACCCCCATGAACCCAAAAAGTTGTGGGTACCAAAAACTACCCCTATTGTATTTGATGTAGGTGTGGGCTCTCGCATGACGTGAGAGTAATGGTGCCTTGAGGTGAATGCGTTCCGAGCTTAAAGATTACCATTTGGATGCATCACTTTCAAGGGAAGTTTGGTGGGAGGACCACCTTGGTTTGGAGAACTAGAGAGGTGCCTTCATCGGTTTTGGTATCGATCTCTAACTCCCGTTTATTTTTACATGCTTTCATTTCATTTGTTTATAGCATGTTTTGATTATTATGAAAATGTCATGATTATTAGATCCTTGACATGCATGTATAGCATTTTGAGACACCCATGTTTAATATGGACAATTACTTTAGTGTTCTCTCCATTGTTTAGCTATTATGTATATCATAGGTCTAATAGCATGTGGATTTACATAATGATCGTTTTTATGTTTATCTGAAGGTTTCACCTAGAGGGGGGGTGAATAGGTGAAGGCTAATCTAATGGTCACTTAATGATGAATGATGCAAATAATGCGGAAGCTAAAAACAATTATGACCTAAACAAATCTTTTACACTGAACACCACGTATAACCAAAGAGTGTTACCGAATTCCCCGTGGAGGGCTCTGGACAAACTCCTCTAGATTCCCCTTGAATGGGTTGAGGTGCCGCGTTGGCTTTCTTGGTTGAATACAAGTGTTAGCAAACAATCCCAAGCAAGTATATCAATTTAAGCACACAAGTATATCATGCATATAAAGATTGACAATAAAAGTATGCAAGATATAAACAAGAGACAAAGAGAGAGAGTGAGCAATCGCAAACACAAGGGATTTGTTTCGAGGTTCGAGCACACTTGCTCTACATCCCCGCCTTCGGCACACGAAGGATTTCCACTATGCAAGATCCCACTGGATCTCTCCTCGGTGCCGCAACACCTACAAGCCTTCGGACTCTCTAGTCCCGTACACACCGCAAGCCCACCGGCTCGCCGAGGCCGCACCTCAAACAATGAGTTCGCACCTGAACCCGAAAACACCAAGTCCACACTAGGACCCGAAACAATCACGAGCACACTTGCCCGTCTCCTCAAAGAACAAAGAAAAGATCTTTGGTGATCACAACACTTTGATCACCTAAAGCACTCTCACTACAACACACCTTAGGATGAATAATCAATGGATAGCTCAACTGTGGTGTGAGAAAAACAAGGATGTGAAAGGTGGAGGAAAACTCAAAGACTTTTCTTTAACACTCTTGATAAATCTCTCCTTTTGATTGGAAATATTTGCTCTAAATCAAGTGGAGGAAAACCTCTAAATAGTTCAGGAAAAACTGGTGAAAACCCACTTAAAAATCTTGGCTCAAAACAATGACATGACCCCCAATTTATAGGCTGCCAGAAAACTAGCCGTTGGGGTCTGTCAGAGCTGCCGGTCGACCGGTGCGGTCGACCACCAATGGTCGGATTTCTGACCGTTGGAGCCACGGTCGACCGCCAGGGTCGACCGACCCACTGGAGCTGAGAGTCTAACTCTCTGTCGGTCGACCCGTGCGGTCGGCCGAACTTTCCAGAGAGCTCTGCTCTCTGGAGCGGTCGACCGGCACGGTCGGCCGTCCTCCAGTACACAAAGGCGTGCACGTTTGTGCACGTCGGTCGATCGGTCCGGTCGGCCGACTCCAGGATTAGTCGACTATAAAGGTAGGCAAGTCGACTAGCTGAAGCCTGAAAACAGTTTTCTGGGATTAAAAAGTTTGTCTTTTTGGCTTAAATAAAATCCCATAAAATACATAAAAATCTACAAAAATAGTTTAACCAATATACTTTGATATACAAACATGCTTGCACAAAATCAAGGCATGTTATAAAAGATTGGACTATTTTTGTAAGTTGGAAATATTTGGCTCAAGATAAAAACTGTATTTTCAAAAACATGTTTTCTAAACTTTATTTTTCCAAAACATCTTCAAATAAAAACTAGATATTTTGAACTCATTAAAGCATAGTGTGTATGGATATGATCCACTACACAAATAAGATGAAATATCTAAGTTTTTGACATTAAGCTTTAAACTTGATTTTGGTCAAAAGACATGTAAACATGAAAACCAAAATCCAAACATGTATTTTCTTAAACTAGAAAATCTTTTGTAAAAACAAAATTAAATCAAGTGTGTGTGTGTATATGTACTTGAGCAATCCACCAACTATCTATCCTTTATATTTTATCTAAAACAAAAACAAAATCTTATACCTAGACACAAGTCTTCATCTTCTTGAAGTCTTCTCTTGAAGGCTTCTCATCTTCTTGACTTGGTCCAAGCTTGATCCAAAAACTCCTTGGATCACACCGTGCTAGCTCCAAATCTTGACATTTTATCCTTTGTTGAGCTATGCACCTACTAAGATCTTGATAATGAATCTGTCACTATTTAAACACAAGATCATTAGTAAACATAACTTCATGAGTTGATCATCATCAAAACTAGGGTGATGGGCCTTTGGGCCAACAATCTCCCCCTTTTTGATGATGACAACACTCATGGAGTTATATATGCATGGATTAAAGTAAAGCTTCAAAGAAGCTCCCCCTTAACTCATGCATAACACAAAATAATAAATATATGCAATGAAGCTCATAAGCAAGTATGCAAATGATGGAGATGAAATAAAGTAAATCTTTTTCTCCTATTTGCAAAACAAAACTTATATGCATAAATAACAAGGAAGACAAATACTTCTCCCCCTTAAGCATTGAAAAAATGCATATAAACTCAAATACTTCTCCCCCTTTTTGTCAATCATCAAAAAAGGGTTCAAAGTAAAATCAAATCAAATAAATTTTTCTTCCCCTTTTTGTCATAAACAAAGAGATCAATAAGGGGTTAATACAAATCAACAAAAAAAAATTTTTTAATTTTTCTTAAACAAAATTTTGAATTTTTCTTAATAAAACAAATTTTGAAGGTATCAGAGCTCTTGTAAAACAAACAAATTTTAAGATACCAAATTGAAAATAATCATTATTATAAAACATATTGATACCAATTGAAATTTAACAAATATGAAGTTGAATCATTTTGATACCAATAAAAAATTTTTATTTTTCATCATAAACATTGTGCCTTTAAAAGTGTGAACCAATTGAAAGTTAAGCACATGAAACTCATATATATGTATGAAAAAGAGTATACCAAGTGAAATTGATACATACATATATAAGAAACAAAATATGAGTATATACAAAAATTATCAATTTAGATACCAATTGAAAGAATCCAATGATACCAATCGACATAACAATAAAATCAAGTGTATAACTCTTAACCTACCACCCTTCATATGCTCAAGATAGAAGATTTTCAATGAAGCATATAAGGCATAATCGCCCATCCATCCTCCCATAGAAGGTAGGGGTTTTCAAAAATAGATTTGAAAAATAAGCTTTGTTTGAAAACTCTACCAAATGAAGAACAATTAACTAGTTAAAATAATTTTTGAAAAACTAGTTAAAGATCCTTCAAAAACATAAAATCAAAGCATATGTATTTCATGAATCATACTAAATACATCAAAGTTTAATCACTCATAGTCCATAAAGCTCAAAATTATCTTGAAAAGTAAAAGATGAGTGTTCAGAATTCATGTATTTAGCATTATCATAAAAATGGGCATTGAAGCTCAAAAAGATCATAAGTCACCAAAAAAACATGAAAAATTATTTTCATTAAAACAAACAAACTTCTAGGTATATGTATGATTTATCCAATCCTAACAATACACATACATATCCCAAACATAAAAGAGTCTATTAATAGTATTTGCATGAAGGCAAGAGACTCAAAATGGATATACATGTATATTTATTAGATTTGAATTAAAAATACATATACATGAAGTAAAAACATGAAAATTGGCAAAACATGTAGAAATGAGGAAATCATCAAAACTAGGCTATACATGTGCATAAAGTGAGTACAAATGAGCATGAAGTGCAAACATATATGAATCAATTTGTTCTCACTATTTGTACATGTATAATGCAAGTTTTGATAAAAACTATATCTAAGCATGTTTTTACCACATGAAGCACATAAAACAAATAAAACATGATCATGCTAAAAATATCATGAATGAGCAAGCATGAACATAGATAAAATGGGAGTTTAGAGATCGTTACCAACTCCAAAGCTCCAAGCATGGTGGTTATCCCACCAAAAATTTCTTGATAGCGGTGCATCAAAAATATGTCCATCTAGTCCACGTGCAACCACCACCAAGGCACCAAATCTCTCACGTCTTGAGAAATCCCTCACCTACATCAAAAACATGGGGTGGGGGTTTTGGTACCTGTTTTACTTTACTGAGGCTTAGCGTACGTACGTGGGTTTTCCGCCTTGCGTATGTACGTCGCCATAACGTCTCCGTATCCTTGGGATCGGGGCGTTACAGTACCCACTTTTTCTTGGGTCCTTGGGGTTAGCTTTATAAGGCACCCAAACATTTTTATTAGCAAAATTAATATGATGCAACTTGTCATAACAAAATTTTTCTAGATGGCCTTTGCGGCCACAATGTGTACAAGTGTACACCTTAGGATGGTCATGACGTGCAACATAAGCATATGCATGATGTGGATGTGCATGAATATGTGGAGTTTGTTTCTTTGCAAACATGGACTCCAATCTAGAATGGTTGAATGCACACGAGCTCAAAGTTGAGCTCAAACTATCTATTTTATTTTCAAAAGATTAATCTCACTATCATCAATGGTGGCATGTAAAGACATGTGAGATATAGAATCATTTTTCTTTATCTTTTTAGAAACATTTTATTTTTCTTTTTCAAACATTTTTCTTTTCAAACAATTATTTTCTTGAAAAACAATTTCCTTTTGAGTTTCCACCAAAATAATTTTATCTTTCAAAATAGTGTTCCCTTCACACAAATCATTTAATTTAGACATAAGGGAAACATTTTCATTTTTCAAAACCTCATTTTCTTTTTCTAAGCATGCAATGTTAGATTTAAATGAATCTTGTTCTATATGCATGCAAGCAATATTCTTTTTCAAATTTTTATTTTCCTTTTTAATCATGTCATATTTTTCAAGCAATAGATGACAAAAAGTAGATAGCTCATCATATGACATGTCCTCATCATCGGATTCGGTGTTTACCTCAAGGGGGTTATCCCCTTGGACCATATAGCACACGTTGGAGGTGTTGCTTCCAACGTCCGAATCGCTCCCGGCATAATATAGATCCTTTTCGCCAAGAGAGGTGATGATGTTCCAAGC
Source organism: Agave tequilana (assembly GCA_038442645.1). NCBI lineage: Eukaryota > Viridiplantae > Streptophyta > Magnoliopsida > Asparagales > Asparagaceae > Agave > Agave tequilana. Next base: position 53,736 of record JAVJIF010004106.1, read on the forward strand.
TACAAAAGCCGATTCAACATTAGAAACCCTAGATAAATAATCATCATTTAGGGTAGATCTTAAAGCATGTAGGGCTTTTGCATTAGCCTCAAAATTCTTACCATCTAAACAATATGCATTATTAGTAGTGGCAAGATAAACATGATAACCTAAAGCTTTGAGGTACAAGGACATCTTTACCTTCCATATATGGATGTTAACAATGTCAAACATGGGTGGTGACATGAAGTCCATGGTGTGTGTACAAAAATATTGTGATTAGCCTAAAAATAAGGATCTTTTACTCTAGGTTGTTAGACCAAATCAGAGTACCAAGCTCTGATATCAATTGAAGGTTTCACCTAGAGGGGGGTGAATAGGTGAAGGCTAATCTAGTGGTCACTTAATGATGAATGATGCAAATAATGCGGAAGCTAAAAACAATTATGACCTAAACAAATTTTTTACACTGAACACCACGTATAACCAAAGAGTGTTACCGAATTCCCCGTGAAGGGCTCTGGACAAACTCCTCTAGATTCCCCTTGAATGGGTTGAGGTGCCGCGTTCGCTCTCTTGGTTGAATACAAGTGTTAGCAAACAATCCCAAGCAAGTATATCAATTTAAGCACACAAGTATATCATGCATATAAAGATTGACAATAAAAGTATGCAAGATATAAACAAGAGACAAAGAGAGAGAGAGAGTGAGCAATCGCAAACACAAGGGATTTGTTTCGAGGTTCGAGCACACTTGCTCTACATCCCCGCCTTCGGCACACGAAGGATTTCCACTATGCAAGATCCCACTGGATCTCTCCTCGGTGCCGCAACACCTACAAGCCCTCGGACTCTCTAGTCCCGTACACACCGCAAGCCCACCGGCTCGCCGAGGCCGCACCTCAAACAATGAGTTCGCACCCGAACCCGAAAACACCAAGTCCACACTAGGACCCGAAACAATCACGAGCACACTTGCCCGTCTCCTCAAAGAACAAAGAAAAGATCTTTGGTGATCACAACACTTTGATCACCTAAAGCACTCTCACTACAACACACCTATAGGATGAATAATCAATGGATAGCTCAACTGTGGTGTGAGAAAAACAAGGATGTGAAAGGTGGAGGAAAACTCAAAGACTTTCTTTTAACACTCTTGATAAATCTCTCCTTTTGATTGGAAATATTTGCTCTAAATCAAGTGGAGGAAAACCTCTAAATAGTTCAGGAAAAACTGGTGAAAACCCACTTGAAAATCTTGGCTCAAAACAATGACAAGACCCCCAATTTATAGGCTGCCAGAAAACTAGCCGTTGGGGTCTGTTGATTGTTATACATATTTGCATATTTTACCGCTTCCATACCATGCAAATTGTCAATAAAAATATGATTTTTGATCATCTTCTCTCTATTTTTGCAGGTCCACATCTTAAAAGAGAAAATGCCCAAAATCTCTTAATTAGCAATAATTAAAGAGATTAATTCAAAGCCCAAAAGAGCCCAAGTTTGAATCCAGAATCAGGAGAGATCCTCGCGCCAACTCAATCTTCCAGAAGGCCACGTGGATAACAAACTCATAACAAACCTGTACCAGAAAATCTGGCCTGAACGGCCAAGATTCTGCCGCAGATTCTGGGTAACTGCCGCAGATCTGCGGCAGTTGTGAGGTTGTTGAAGCCCGGATTTCTCTCCAACAACCTGGGCTCTAGATCCTTCTCTCTGAGGCCTATAAATACAGCACCAGGGTCTGCACAAGCTCAAGAGAGAAGAGAGAGGAGAAATTAGGGGAAAAGTCTTGTATTTTGTTTTAGTATTCTCTAGGTTTTAGTCTCCCTCTTCTTCCTCCTAGAGATTTTGTCAAAGAGAGAAAAGAGAGTGCTGTTGAAAGCTTGTAAGCAAAGAGGTGACATTACTTGTAAGCAAGGATTAATCAAAGCTTCATTCTTCTCTTTACAATCTCTAGTACGTTGCTTTACTTTGCTTTACTTTCTTGTTTTACTTCTAGTGCATTTCTATTGCTTTAGTTCTATTGCTTTACATCATGAATTGTTGTTTTGTTCCTTGTGCAATGGATAGCTAAATCTCTCTTACATGGCTAGCTAACAACTTACCTAGCTAACTTCTATCTCTTTGGATGATTGCTAATTTCTATACTCGCATTATTAGAGTTTCTTTTGCTTTCCAAGGAAGTAGAGTTGCTTTCACTTGGTAAATGCTTGTTCAAACTCCATATGACTCATGTGTGCCTCATTTAGAGCCTTGTCTAGAACAAGAGCTTTGATGGAATATGGAGATGGATCACCAAACATATGCTACTTGTAGAACAACTTCTTTACTTCAAGCTAATTTGTTGTTATGTCTTGAATGTTAATTGAATGTTGTATCTTCTTCCTTAGCATCCCTTGAGTGTCACTCCTGGAGTTCATTATTGAAAATCTATCTTGAGAGCCAATGAATCAACACGAGGCTACAAGCGAAGACCTAAAAGAACACTCATCTTCCAAACGGTAAAGTACTTGAACAAACAAGCAAAGTGATCTCTATTGCCAATGAATCAACATGAGGCAATCAAGCATCACCATTGAGCTTAGTAAGTTAGCGAAGTGGTAAAGTTAGCTAGCCATGGTCTTTCTCATCCAAAGTTTTCTTCCAAGAATTCTTCAATAGCTTTCTTTCTTAGCAATACACTTTTCAAAGTTCTTTTGATTTCTTTTCCATTATGCACAAATCCACCAATTCTTTCATTTTCTTTTTCATGCTTCTTGCATTTGTGTAAATACAAAGAAGAATCTTCGTTTTCTTTTCTTCACTAAGGACCGTAAAACTTCCATCGTGAGCTCTCCTCGAGGTTCGACCCGGTATAGCCATTGCTATAACGGAGATTGGAAAGGATACATCAATCATATTAACTACATTGTGAAGTGATCAAGCACTAAAGGTTGATTCTAAACCTTTCCTCTTTTATATAATACTTGTGCAAAAACTTCACACTATCCTTCCCTAATCAAATTTTTGGCGCCGTTGCCGGGGAGAGCAACGGTTTTTGATTTCAAGTGAGAAACTAAACGAATCTTCTTCTCTGTTGCAGGTTACAGGTGAAGAAAACAGGAAAATTTGCAGTGCAGAAACATATAAGTGGCTCTGGGCTTCTGCTCTCGAAAGCAGAAACCAGAAGCCCTCTGAATTGCCGCAGATTCACGGCTTTTGCCGCAGAATTGCGGCAAGGAGGAGTTGACTACTGACCAACTTTCTACAGGGTTGCTTGCTCTGCAAAATACAGCTGCTGCAATAATTAATCTTGTATGATTCACCTTATATCTGCTAATAATCAACAGTAAAAAATTTGTTGCAAAGTTAAAAAAATTGTTTAGACATTTGCATCTCTAGGCACGTGTCTTTAAATTCCTTTACTTTTACTGTTGAAGAGTGCTGGAGACGAGGTACGTACGCATTGCATATTGACTAGGACTCACTCTTTATTTGATTTAATTACGCTTTGAGTGAACCTTGTTTGTTTATATCGTACACTTGCACCAAAACTGATTTTAAGGGCACCACCCATAAATAAGATAAGGTGGGGGATTTTATCACCCTTTCCTTAGCCCGAAAACCACCATTCCAGCACTCACTAACCCAAGCCTAATTTAATAAAAAAGTAGACGTTGGCCCTAGGGACATCTCGGACTCATTTAGGAGATTATCCTAAGGGGGAAAAGTGTTAGAAATTGACTCTTGCAAAATCAGTGTCTAGGAAAGGGATTGAGGGCCGAAAGCCCGAAGGTTGGTGGTTACTTAATTAAGGAACGTCTTTGACGGAAAACCTCCCAACAATCTTGCCCTGACCTGGCTGATTAGCTTGTGGTCAAAGTCTACACTAAACCTCTCGTGGACGGTCTAATCAGTTAGGAGTCGTCTAGGTCCTAAGTCTACCCTAACTTAGGTTAGAATTTTTTTTTCTATTTTGTTTGTTTGTTTTTTTTTTTGTATTTCATTGTGTGATATGGCTTATAATAACAATTTTTCCAACTTTAATAATAATCCATATTACACACCGACTTCATTTTCGGATATTACCAACCCGGCATACCATAACTTTGACCAACCTAGTGTGCCGGATTGGTCTTATCCGAATCAATATGACCCATACCCCCCATCTAATAATTATAATTTCCATAAAAATTTCAACTCTTCACCGAGTCAGTGGAGATTCACTTACCCCGAGTATAATTTCCAACCACCTTGTCCTCCTTCTCCACCCAGTCCACAATATTTTCAAGATACATACTCAATTCCACCAATCCAAAATAACGCACCATCAATTTTGGAAATGAGTATGCGTGAGTCCAAACAAAAATCCCAAAATCTGATGGACTCACAATTTCACTATCACTTCCAAGACAACACTTCATCTTTTCATCAAAACAATGAATTCATCAATTATGGAAAGATGCTTGAAGCCATGACTCATGCTCAAAATGCTAGAAATCGTGACATAGATATGATGGTCGAATCTCTACGTTCTCACCGTTTGACCAGATCTGGTGTCACTAGCCACTCTGTTAAAGCCGATGAGTCATGTAGTTTTGGAAATCAAGATTCTATTTCAGCACAACCACCTAAACTTGTCCAAACTTCAAAACCCATTGACATTTTGGCAAATTTTCCTTTTCCTGAAATTGAACTTGAACATGAATATGATCCTGAACTTCCATTTGATGATTCAATTCTACTTCCTGATCCAATAATGACTCCCGTATCTTTATCGGATTTCACTCCATTTCCAAAGTCAGTATTGGATCCAGTGCCAATCCATAATGAAATTGAATCACCAAAATTTTATGATGATCATATTGAACTTGACCAATTTCATACTTTTGAAAGTCCCATTGATAAATTGGCAAGTTCACATTTTTGTGGAATTGAACTACATGAGGAATGTGATCTTGAACCCCAACTTAGTGATTCAATTCTTTTTCCTGATTCAATAATGACTCCGGTAACTTTACCTGACTTCAATCTTTTCCCGGAGTCGACATTGGATCCTGTCCCAATTCATAATGAAGTTGAATCACCCATCTTTGAGGATCATATTGAACTTGACCAATTATACACTTCTGAAGATACTATTGACAAATTGGCAAGTTCTCCATTCTTTGGTATTGAACTACATGAGAAATGTGACCTAGATTCTCACAATCTCTTTACTTCTGAAACTGATTGTACAATTCTGACGGAAGATGTTGACCTTAGTTTTGAAGAATTGTATGGCGATGAGTTAAAATTCCTTAATATTGGAAGTAAAGAGATAACACCCATATTAGGTCACATTCCATTGTTGGACAATACCTGTGGACTGGAGTTTTCACTTCTTGACTTGGACCCAATTCCTGAACTCATTTCGACTCCTGCACCTTTACTTGACTTAAGTCACCTTCCTGAGTCGGTATTAGTTCCTGTCCTTCCTGAGTCCAAGTCAACTGTTCTATCATTTCATATACCATTCTGGGATAAGGTGGTTGATAAATTTGACTCCGAAATTAATTATGGAATATGGAAATTAGTTGGGGTTAAATACTTAATAAAGATCCTTCATGGATTTATCTTTTTAGTGGGTCATATTCATGATATTTCTGGTGGGTTCCTCAAAACCCAAAGCAAAGTTGATTGGGCCATGTTTCGTGGACCAATCAGACCACCACCGGAACCACCACCTTAAGGTAATTTTTTTCCTTCCCTCTCTATTTTGTTTCATGCGTACATATATCATGATGCATTGAGGACAATGCATGAAATAAGTGTGGGGGAGGGTTTACTAACATAGAGTTTTTAGATTTTCTTTCTTTTACACTTCTTTTAGAAATAAAAAAAATATATAAAAAAGAAAAAAAGGAAATTCTTGATCCATGTTTAAAGAATCAAACTTAACTTTAGGGATTAAGGAAGCTCTAAACTAAGATTTCTAATTATAAGTCGAAAGGAGGAGTTTTGTTAGATTTTTAGGTTAAGTAATAAAGGATTAGAAAAATTACTAGATTTTAATTCTTTCTTTAGGATATATACATTAAACATATTGTAGGATTAATCAAAGACTTTGTGATTTTATTTACATATATATATAATAATAAAAAAATAAATAATAAATAATAAATACTTAGCCACTAATTAAGCTGGTTAGCTGTGCCTCAAGAAGCATGGCCAGTCATGCCTAAAGGTGGTTAAGTCCTTAAATTCCTTCGTGGCCTTTTTTACTCGAGTCATTGAACCCTAGGGATGTTTTCTCATCTGGTGCCCTAAGACCGTCTAGTTTGGGAGTCATCGGTTATAGGCTCGTTACATGGGTAAACTAGAAAGCCTAAGGATGCTAAGAAAATATAAATAAATAAATATTATAAAAAAAAAAGAAAAAAAAGAAAAAAAATGTTATATATATTAGTAAATAAATGAACTTAGTCTAGGAAAGATCCTTCATATTTATAGATGTACATATCCTAGGATTGATGCAAAATCCGGTTTTTGATCTTTTCCCTAAAAACTTAACCTAAATTGAAAACAAAACTCTAAATAGACACTTATAAGAGGAATGACAAGTTTAGAGTAACCTGAAACCTATAACTTAAGTAAGAAACTTTAAAACATGGATCAAAATTTTCACTAACCCTTTTATTTTTCTTTATGGATTTTGTGGGTGCAATCCGCTGAAAACCCTCAGGAGACAACACTCCTCCTCTAGGGTAACCTAGAGGTTTAACGGCTTGTTGCACGTGCTCAGTGCAATCGTGTCACCTACGAAAGTGGTGTAATAAATTAGTTAGGATTTTCTTTTTCTTTCTTTTTGCTCGAGGACGAGCAAAAGCTAGGTATGGGGGTGTGATTGTTATACATATTTGCATATTTTACCGCTTCCATACCATGCAAATTGTCAATAAAAATATGATTTTTGATCATCTTCTCTCTATTTTTGCAGGTCCACATCTTAAAAGAGAAAATGCCCAAAATCTCTTTAATTAGCAATAATTAAAGAGATTAATTCAAAGCCCAAAAGAGCCCAAGTTTGAATCCAGAATCAGGAGAGATCCTCGCGCCAACTCAATCTTCCAGAAAGCCACGTGGATAACAAACTCATAACAAACCTATACCAGAAAATCTGGCCTGAACGGCCAAGATTCTGCCGCAGATTCTGGGTAACTGCCGCAGATCTGCGGCAGTTGTGAGGTTGTTGAAGCCCGGATTTCTCTCCAACAACCTGGGCTCTAGATCCTTCTCTCTGAGGCCTATAAATACAGCACCAGGGTCTGCACAAGCTCAAGAGAGAAGAGAGAGGAGAAATTAGGGGAAAAGTCTTATATTTTGTTTTAGTATTCTCTAGGTTTTAGTCTCCCTCTTCTTCCTCCTAGAGATTTTGTCAAAGAGAGAAAAGAGAGTGCTGTTGAAAGCTTGTAAGCAAGGAGGTGACATTACTTGTAAGCAAGGATTAATCAAAGCTTCATTCTTCTCTTTACAATCTCTAGTACGTTGCTTTACTTTGCTTTACTTTCTTGTTTTACTTCTAGTGCATTTCTATTGCTTTACTTCTATTGCTTTACATCATGAATTGTTGTTTTGTTCCTTGTGCAATGGATAGCTAAATCTCTCTTACATGGCTAGCTAACAACTTACCTAGCTAACTTCTATCTCTTTGGATGATTGCTAATTTCTATACTCGCATTGTTAGAGTTTCTTTTGCTTTCCAAGGAAGTAGAGTTGCTTTCACTTGGTAAATGCTTGTTCAAACTCCATATGACTCATGTGTGCCTCATTTAGAGCCTTGTCTAGAACAAGAGCCTTGATGGAACATGGAGATGGATCACCAAACATATGCTACTTGTAGAACAACTTCTTTACTTCAAGCTAATTTGTTGTTATGTCTTGAATGTTAATTGAATGTTGTATCTTCTTCCTTAGCATCCCTTGAGTGTCACTCCTAGAGTTCATTATTGAAAATCTATCTTGAGAGCCAATGAATCAACACGAGGCTACAAGCTAAGACCTAAAGGAACACTCATCTTCCAAACGGTAAAGTACTTGAACAAACAAGCAAAGTGATCTCTATTGCCAATGAATCAACATGAGGCAATCAAGCATCACCATTGAGCTTAGTAAGTTAGCGAAGTGGTAAAGTTAGCTAGCCATGGTCTTTCTCATCCAAAGTTTTCTTCCAAGAATTCTTCAATAGCTTTCTTTCTTAGCAATACACTTTCCAAAGTTCTTTTGATTTCTTTTCCATTATGCACAAATCCACCAATTCTTTCATTTTCTTTTTCATGCTTCTTGCATTTGTGTAAATACAAAGAAGAATCTTCATTTTCTTTTCTTCACTAAGGACCGTAAAACTTTCATCGTGAGCTCTCCTCGAGGTTCGACCCGGTATAGCCATTGCTATAACGGAGATTGGAAAGGATACATCAATCATATTAACTACATTGTGAAGTGATCAAGCACTAAAGGTTGATTCTAAACCTTTCCTCTTTTACATAATACTTGTGCAAAAACTTCACACTATCCTTCCCTAATCATCTGTAAGAGCTGCCGGTCGACCGGTGCGGTCGACCGCCAACGGTCGGATTTCTGACCGTTGGAGCCACGGTCGACCGCCAGGGTCGACCGACCCACTGGAGCTGAGAGTCTAACTCTCGTTCGGTCGACCCGTGCGGTCGGCCGAACTTTCCAGAGAGCTCTGCTCTCTGGAGCGGTCGACCGGCACGGTCGGCCGTCCTCCAGTACACAAAGGCGTGCACGTTTGTGCACGTCGGTCGACCGGTCCGGTCGGCCGACTCCAGGATTAGTCGACTATAAAGGTAGGCAAGTCGACTAGCTGAAGCCTGAAAACAGTTTTCTGGGATTAAAAAGTTTGTCTTTTTGGCTTAAATAAAATCCCATAAAATACATAAAAATCTACAAAAATAGTTTAATATACTTTGATATACAAACATACTTGCACAAAATCAAGACATGTTATAAAAGATTGGACTATTTTTGTAAGTTGGAAATATTTGGCTCAAGATAAAAACTGTATTTTCAAAAACATGTTTTCTAAACTTTGTTTTTCCAAAACATCTTCAAATAAAAACTAGATATTTTGAACTCATTAAAGCATAGTGTGTATGGATATGATCCACTACACAAATAAGATGAAATATCTAAGTTTTTGACATTAAGCTCTAAACTTGATTTTGGTCAAAAGATATGTAAACATGAAAACCAAAATCCAAACATGTATTTTCTTAAACTAGAAAATCTTTTGTAAAAACAAAATTAAATCAAGTGTGTGTGTGTGTGTATATGTACTTGAGCAATCCACCAACTATCTATCCTTTACATTTTATCTAAAACAAAAACAAAATCTTATACCTAGACACAAGTCTTCATCTTCTTGAAGTCTTCTCTTGAAGGCTTCTCATCTTCTTGACTTGGTCCAAGCTTGATCCAAAAGCTCCTTGGATCACACCGTGCTAGCTCCAAATCTTGACATTTTATCCTTTGTTGAGCTATACACCTACTAAGATCTTGATAATGAATCTGTCACTATTTAAACACAAGATCATTAGTAAACATAACTTCATGAGTTGATCGTCATCAAAACTAGGGTGATGGGCTTTGGGCCAACATTATCATGTTGATTCATGACTTATTTTATGTTTTAAGTTTTGAATATATGTCTAAATGTTAGTTTTCATTAAGACTAGGATTTATACTTGTACATATAGTGGGCCACAAATAGATCTTTATATGTTTGAGCTTGAACGCTTATTTGTACCCATTAGATGTGCTAGTATAGTCTAGTTTTGATGATTCATGGATCTTAGACTTGTATTCCTATCTTATACATGTTTTATGATTCATGTGTTTAACTTCATGTATATGTCTATTTTGCCAAACTTTAAGATATACATGTATACCCCTTGAGTCATTTGCTTTTCATGCAAATCTTTATGTATAGACTCAATTGTGTTTAGGGATATGTATGTATACTTTTTGTGTTGACAAAACATACATATGCCTTGAAGTATAATTTGTTTTATTGAAAAATTTTAAATTTTCACGTTTCATGTTTAAAGGAATTTCAATTGAGCTTAATTGAATATTTTCATGATGATATGTGTCACATAACACTTGTTCACTCACTTTATTAGGTTTCTCATGATTTTGTTTTCATGAGTATGGTATGGGCTTTATGGACTTTGAGTGTTATTAGTGATCATGTGATTTACATAGTTTCATGAAAATTTTTTTTGTTTTATTCCTTGCTTGAAGGATTTCGTACTAGTTTAGAAGTTTTTCCATTTAACTAGTTCGGATTCTTCGTTATGGTAGAGTTTTCAAACATACTTTATATTTTTCAAACCTATTTTTGAAAACCCCTACCTTCAAGAGTGGTTGGATGGGAGATCATGCTCATGTATGCTTTATAGTGAAAATCATTTTAAACTTGAACATGATTGGGAGGATAGGATATGAGGTATACACTTGATATTATTGTTGTTTAAATTGGTATCATTGGATTCTTTCAATTGGTATCAATATTGACATTGTTGTATACTCATATATATTGTTTTTATTTTGGTATCATATGTTCTTAATGACAAATACTTACAATTGGTATCAAGATGTTTATTTGAATAATTTCAATTGATATCAAGATTTTTATGTGTTTTTCTCAAAAATTGGTATCATTGTTTTTTTATGTTCACTTTCAATTGGTATCAAGATGCTACCTTGACATATTTTTAAATTGGTATCTTAATTGATTGTCACCCCTTATTTACATCATTTTTGTTTTAGACAAAAAGGGGAGAACATTGTTTTATTTGTTTTAACCCCTTTGTTGATTCTTTGTTTCGAACAAAAGGAGGAGGAGAATTTATTGATTTGTTTCTACTTTGACCCCTTATTGATGATTGACAAAAAGGGGGAGAGGTATTTGGTTTATATGCATGTTTTTGTATGCATGTTTTATTTATTTAAAAAATTGATAGTATTGTTTTTGTTTATGTTTATTGGTATCAAGAGCATGTTTTTGAAGATTTATTTGTTTTATGCATGATTGATGCATATTCATGTTTAGTATTTATTGCATATATTTATTGTTTAATGCTATGCATGAGTTAAGGGGGAGCTTCTTTGAAGTTTAACTTTAATCCATGCATATATAACTCCATGAGTTTTGTCATCATCAAAAAGGGGGAGATTGTTGGCCCAGAGGCCTTCCACTCTAGTTTTGATGATGATTAACTCATATAGTTATGTTTACTAATAATCTTGTGATTTTAGTTTCAGATCATTAAGTAAGATATTAGTTGGTGATTGCTTCAACAAGATGAGTTTTGAAGCCTTCACATGGTGATTCCAGAGCCCGAGCATCAAGATCATACCTTGCACTCGTTGGAGTCTAGCTCGTGGATCACGGTTTGGATCAAGTCGACTTGAAGATGAAAATCGTTAAGAAGACTTTGGTATCCTAGTTTAGTTTAGTGTGTTTAGATCCATTTTAAAGCTTAGAATAGTTGATATGCTCAAGTGCACAATACATACACGTTTTATGTTTTGGTAGTTTTAACAAAACATATTTTTGGATTTAAAGACAAAAACTATGATATATATATATGTTTCATGTATATTGGACTTATGTCCATATGCAACATGCTTCAATGTGTTTAAATATCATGTTTTTGTATTTCAATGAGTTTTAAGAAAAATCAGATTTCCTATTGAAAAATCCAAGTTTGATAAAATACAGTTTTTGGTTTTTGGTAAAATTGATAAGACACAAAAATGGTTCAAATTGCTTGATATTTGAGTTGAAATTTTTATCACATGTTTATATATCAATGCAAAATGATAAACCTATTTTTGTGGATTTTTAGAAGTTTTATGGGATTTTTAATAATATTTTAAACTCAGTTTCTGACCCAGAACAGTGCCTGACAGGCTCTGGCAGTCGACCGCTCCGGTCGACCGGACTCCAGAGTCGGTCGACCGGGTCGGTCGACCGACGTACACAGACCTGTGCACGTTTGGCCAGACACTTGGGCGGTCGACCGTTACGGTCGACCGGCCAGAGAGCTTTGCTCTTTGGAAATTTTTGGTCTACCGGCCGGTCGACCGTTGGCTCCCAACGGTCATATTTATGACCGTTGGCGGTCGACCGCCAGCCGTGTTGGCTGAAAAATCAGCCAAACGGCTATATTTTTATAGGGGCTATATAAACCCCATTAGTGACCAGTTTTCTCGAAGATTTGTTGAGCTAATTTTTCCTTAACTCTCTAGTGTTTTCACAGCAATCAAAATAAGTTTTTGGGCTTAAAAGATCACAATCTATTTGGTGTTTTTCCAGGGTTTGGAAGATCAAAGAAAAGGGTTTTTGGGAAAAGAATTTTGATTCAACTTCTTAATCTTATTTTCTAGTTTTCCCAAGGATTTTCTTTGAGTATTTGTTTTCCATTCCTTTATTTTTTTTCCTCACACTTGAGCTACATCTACTATCCTATTCTATAGGATCTTTGTGTTTGTGAGAGAAAGAAATTGTTTGTGGTCTTTGTAAACCACCAAGTTGTAAACCTTTATTTGTTGGTTAGCTCCCTCTTTGGTAGAGGTTGAGTTTGAGCTTTGCTCCCTCTTGGTGAGGTGGAGTTGGTATTGGCTTTGTATCCCTCTTGTGTAGAGGTGGATTGTGGTGCCTCGATAGAGGTTGTATTTGGTTGAGAGAGGAGTTAGGTACTCCCAGTTGTATTTGCCCCAAAATTCTCATTGGAGGTTCCCTGTGTGGGAGTCCTGTGTGGACTAGTGGATTGGAAATCCTTCTCGGTGAAGGCGGGGATGTAGAGCTGGGTGCTCAACCTCAAAACGCATCTTGTTGTTTGCGTTTGATCGATTGACTCTCTCTCTATTTACTTTGTGCATTGTTTCATATTGCTATATCATATACTTACTTGTGTGTTGTTGCAATTAGTTTTAAATTCCGCATTTAGTTTTTAGATTAGCATTATCACCTATTCACCCCTCCCTCTAGGTGATTTACAAAATCTTGGCGCGCGGCTCTACAAGTTGGCCGCGGAAACGCGGCCCAAGCCGCCGATCCGCAGCTGTACTCGCGCCGCCTGCTGTGCGCTGCCCGTTTGTCCCCCTGTCGGCTGCATGTCCCGGTTTCTGGTTTTGGGCCCCTGATTTTGACGAAAGAGCTCTCCAAAGTTAATGGCTATATTTGTAAGCTTTTAATCACTTTAAATTGTGACTTTGGGTCTTCTTCTTCATTCATGCCATGGACTTAGAAATATACAAGAGAGGTATTATTAGTAAAATTTAATATTAAACAAATGTGAAGATGTGATATGAAATATACAGTTTTAGAGACTAATCACTATCCATTAATCTGCAAACTGAGATCTTATTCGCGAATATCTAAGGTACAATTTCAATTTTCTCGTCCTTTATTTACTAGTCAAGATATATCTCTACGTCATTATCTATTCTGATCTCATGTCCACAAGTGAGCGAGTGCATCCGCTTCTCTCTTGCAGTTGTTTGATTTCTTTATTGCATATGGAACTGGTTTACCTTCATAATCATAATTCTAATTAGCACTTTAAGTCTTATATGGATCACCCAAAAACATGCTAAAGAATCACGACTGATATTATTTGTTTTAATTCATTTTCCTACCAACTACTTTCTTGTTGGTGAAATGTTACCTTGAATTATTTTATCAATTGCTTCTGCGCACGTCTACATTTCACATCAACATCCTAGCCATAGTAGATCATTAGCCTTGACTACAATAACATCACATATATAGAATCACATATATAAGAATACTTGTTTAACAGAACATTCATTTCAATACGTGAGTTTATACTTTATTCATATGCATTTATATTGTTGCAAACCCTCTTTTCCCACATCTGAAGTTGAACATGTTTACCCACTGCGAAGTGGCACCAAAACCGTTGAATGTCTTACTCAATGGGTCCTGCAGCTTCTGGTCTGGGAACAAATAATTGCAGGCAGACAATAATTTAGCCACAAGTGATTCCAAACCCATTGGAAATTAATGAGAATGCTTTCAAATTCCCAAATTCCCTGTCTATTCTTTGTCATCGAACTTAAATTGCTTAATGAATTTCACCTTTTGAAAAAAGTAACCTTCCCTGTCATAATAATTAGTTTTTCATCAATAAGACTACTCTAAATTAAAAATTTTATGTGGCGGCTTGATGGACATAAACCTTCTATAAATTTAAAAGGAACATTAAAAAAACAAAAAAGAAAAATGCATTAAACTTAGCAACCACTAGAGGAAAAGAAAAGAATATGTTTATGTGAAGCAAACATGTATGTGAGAACTTTTCCTATATACTTAATACTTTTTTCTTTTTTTTTTTCTGTAGTTGACAATAGAGAAATATTTTGCATTACAAAAATACATGATGCTATAAAATTTGTATCCTGTAAGCCTCGTTTTATTCACCTTCTATTTTGCATACACGCTAGTAATAAAAGTAGTTTTGTATAGGGTTACAGAAATATATGTTTTTCTTTTAATCTTTACTGTTCTACATCTACACTTCACTGAAATTTATATATTTCCATTTTAATTGCACACGTGTGTTGTGTGTCAAAAATTGTATATGCTGTCTGAAGGGAAAAGGTGACAGAATTTTCTTCGAAGGAATAGCATTCGTATCTTTAAGCCAAAATATAAGAAAATTTCTGCCATATATTATACTTCTTAACCATTATTTGCCTCACAATAACTATACTGGACAATATAATTGACATGGGTCAATTGCGACATCAGGGCCTTACAGTACTACTCCAATCCCTAATAAGAGGTGCAGAAAAGCATGGTCTGCCTGGAGTTCTCTCAGGTAGCTATTTAAAGCATCCTTCAGATGTTCCGTGCCAGGCTTCTTCCTTGTAATTCACCATTTCATATGTCGCATTGCCTTCGTTAATTGCAATGGGAACTGCTGGACTGGTTGCGAGACTGATGGCTAGCATTCTTGAAGCCACTGGAAAGACTGCACAAAGCATCAGAAATAAGAAGCAGCCCTCACCAATCCAACCGCTTCCGAATCTGGTTCCCAAGGCATTTAGCAAGGGCACTCCCTCTGTTGCCATACTCATGGGAGGAAGCTATTGGAGTGTCAATGCTCGGCAGATGGGTCCAGGCTCAGGGATGAGACATTTGTCATGCGCGAAGCACTAAAACGAGCAGGGAAGTTTATCGTCATCAGTGAGAGGTCGGTGTTTTCTGTTTGGTGGATCTAGGATCGCCAGCTTTTGTTGGTGTTGCCACTGATCCAGAATGGGCCATTGAAAGGGAGATGAGTCTTGAAAGCATTGTCCATATAGATAGAACAGATGATACTGTAAATATATAGCTGGAAGTAATGCAGAAACGGCATCATGGCAGAAGAAGTCTGGTACAAGGGGTAATGCATCATCATGTGAGTGCAGCACCTGTTTTCCATATGAAGATTGAAGATCTCTTGCAGGTTTTATTATCAGCGATTGATCTAGGTAAAGAGAGAAGGTTGGGAGTGCATGTGTTGCATCGGAGTAATCTCAGGTGAAACCTGTGTAAAACTTCTGCCGTCTGCTTCAGATGAGAGTTAGGTGCACATCAGGGATACTGTCACTTGATAGATTTGTTGGTATTTCTGATGGTTTCGGATGATGTATGTAATGGGGGTGTACATACAGAAAAGGGTAAAGAAACATGAAAGGACTTACATGTATATTTTGAGGAAACAAAATATACAAGTTCTTGTTTTTGGTTTTTACTATACAAAATCACATACCGGTATAAAATTCTGAGGTAAACTTTTCAATGTATGTATAAACCCATTGATTGAAAATGAAAATTTTGTCTTCAGCGTCTTCAAGTGATCCTGCATTTGTGATGGGGTTGGACTTCAATCAGATTATCTAAGAAATTGATGCTTCATGCTTGCAAAATATCGAGGCTTGAACGTAGGGTTGTGCGTACAGCAAAAGCATAAAGTTGCCAAGCGTAATCAATTAGGCGTGTTTGTCTTCGAGAAAACCCAAGGAAACCAAGGGAAATATGGACTCCACTCTCTATTTTCTCCTCCTCCCTACATCGAAGTGTGTTTGTTTTAATATTTACTGGAAAACTAAAAGCTGTTGATAATGTAAGCAAAACATCAGCATATTTGCCTTTGTAATTTGTATTCTCTCTTTTCATTCCAAATTGGGCTGATGATGCAAAGATATTTGACTTTTTAATATGTTGTTTATTTCCATGTATCTTCATGGAATCCGTGGATTTTTGCTCTGTATGGGTTGATTTTGAAACTTGGTCACAAAATTCACGGTTTGTTGATAGCTGTTGGGGTTAGTTCCAGAATACTGCTGAATGTCAATAAACATCAATGATATAAAAACAATTGGGTAATAGATTTTAGAATCTTGAGTAGGTATTTATTTCTAACTAAGAAACATAAAAAATAATTGCTTTTTTCAGTTTTTTTATGTGATCTATATGCTCTTTTATCTCTGCATACAAATACCAAAATAGTTGTGTTTGACAGGTGGCGCATTTGATTCATGGAGCACTTGTCAAATTCCCTTTCAACCTCATCCAGTTTTCTTTTTAAATGCTGTTGGTTTCCGTGTATTTTCATGGAATCCATGTTTTTTTTGGCTCTTATATGGGTTTGAGGCTTGTACTTGATTTCAAAATTCACTGTTTGTTTCTTTGTAACTGTTGAGCAGATTCTAGAGGACTGAAACGTAAGCAAACATCAACAAAATTTGTATTTCCAAATAGGTCAGCAAAATTTATATTTTTAAATCGGATCAAATGGGTCCTTTGCTGTTAGGGCTGTTTGTTTCTCTGGGAATGAGCGCAGAAATCAAATGTTCATCAGCTTTCACATGGGGTTACGTCAATTTCTCATGAAATATTTTTTGGTTGTACGTAAAAACAAGCAATGATCGCGGCGGGACTCGCAGAAATCTTATGTGACCTCTTTGTTGGTTTTGTCACAATAAGCTGGAAAAAAACTCGAAAATTATTCCCTCCGTCAGGATATAGTAGTGCACTTTTTGGAAAAATATTGTCCTAAATTATTGGTGCATTTTAAACCACAATACTATTTTTATCATTCCCAATATAGAGTACAGAGCATTACCCTTACTTTTTCTCTTTATAACAAAAATTACCCTTCTTCTTTTTAACTAGATTTGAGATTAAATTGTAAGGTATTTAAAAAAATTTCTCTAATAGTCATACCATCAGAGTTTCTTAAAATTTGTACCCGTTCAAAATCCATCAACATTAAACGGACAGAGAGAGTACTATTTATAAGCCTCACTTAACTCATTTCTTTTAAAACTCTAATGCACTAGAATTTTCTGCACTCAATTTTTAAGAGCCGAACCCAAAGTACACAAACAGGTAAGAGTTATTTTGGGTCTGGGATTCCTTCTCAAAAAGCACTCAAACAGACAATGAATTGTGAAATCATTTACTGACACTGTCAGAAATAATAACATCAAGAAGGACAAATTTGGATTGAAAAGAAACAAACGTATAAAGGGGTAACATTTTAATATAGCAGTGGAACCATGTTTCTTGACCAGATGCTAGTCTTCTCAATAGATTTTTTTTCCCTTTTATTCACTGTAAAACTATTTTATTAATATGACAAATTATGGACTATTGAAAGAAAAAAAAAAAAAAAATCAGACTTAAAAAGCTATACTTTCAAAGGGAAATCAAAGTCCACTAAGGGATTTAACCCAATAATCGATCAGATTCTGACTATTCAAATCAAATTTTTTTCCTAAAAATATTCTAATTTTATTTAAAATTTTATAGAAATTTACTAAAATGCATTCTTTTAAAATTATTATTTTTAGAAACATTAGAAATATCAACACAAAACATGACCATATGCTTTAATAAATTATGGTAGGAAGAAAAAATCATTTAGATTAAAAATTCAAACTAATTATGGGAATAATAATCTGGTGGTTCATAGAGATATCAAGTATGCATGATCAAAGATTATACATCTAGTTCCCTTCCAAATAAAATAAAATAAAATATCTAGATCTAATAAGACCTAACTCAAAGGTATAAGGCTTAATGTAAATGTGTGGTGGTCAGATTTTAATTTTCATTAGAATCGCAACACGTTTCTCACCTCATCTGGAGCGTTCCAAGCAAGCAATAACTCGACATACCAACAAGCTCACTACGGGCCCAAGAAGAGAGCTCGAGCACCTTCTTGAAAACACTTCAGCCCAAGTCATTGACCCAGATGCTGAACTTGAACGAAAGCATTTTGCTAATCGGAGGCCCCAGCCTTTGACACAGAGGCTCTCTGCAAAGACGGTTCCAGCCTCCGACATGGAAGCCCTCCACAAGGACAGATGCCTTCGCACTGAACATAGCTCAACGGCGAGATCCCCCGATTCCCGGAGTCATGTGCGCTGCCAGATCATCCCCACATTTTAAACGTTGTAATGCCCCTTACTCCTACGTTGACAGTTATAAGTAGTAGCGAGAATCTTTGCATTTCAATCACAGGCGTGATCTGAGCAATTATGAAGAAATTACAACATGCGAATCATGCAGTTATAGAGATCCGAAATATTCGCACCAATCAATTACAACGCGCAGGGTATTATACACTCAGATCTCCATCGAGAAGGGAATCGAACCCTATATATTGTAATCATAGTACATCTCTACATAATTCATTATACTTCCTATAAATAGTGAATTTTCTCCCTCTTTCATGTAGTTTTTCCGAAACTGGGTTTCCAAGTAAAAAAAAATCTCCAGACTTTACTTGCTTTCTGTGTTGAAATCTTGATCGTCACTTAATAATCCAGACATCCCTAATCCCCGTGGTGCGACTTTGGCCATTCGATCAATCGAGACGGAAAACCTCTGTTTATCTCTCCTTATCTTTTCTTTTGTCAATTTGGATTGTGGAAGTCCTCGCCACAACTCTCTTTATCTCTCCTTTTCTTTTCTTTTGTCAATTTGTTAGAAACCAACAAATCTTGATTGAAAAAAATAAAGAAATCAGAAGATATGAAATTTAATTAAATTATGAGTTACCTATTATCATCATTTTTCTTTTTATTCGTATCTACGACAAACCCATTTTGTAAATAAAGGAAAGGAAACCACTTTGTACAAAAGCAATTGATCATGTACATCCCAGATCCGAGATTCAAGATCGAGATACGGTTTTGATTTTTAGAACAATACCTAAGGATATAACTAGAAAATAAAATTTATGTGCATAGTTTACTGTTACATGTCTATACCTAATGATATTTTCTTAGTTGGAGAGCATTAGGATCTGAGATTATTCTTCAAAGTGATAACTCTTACCATTTATAAGAAAGAACAAAGGAAAAATTTGATAAGTAAATAGACAAGTGCAAAAAGTAAAACATAATTGTAAGTTCTCATAATTCACTCAAAGTCTCTAAGACAAAGCGATCTACCTCCACTATACTTGTTCTTATGGGACGCAATGGCGACGATTATTGTACACTAGCGATAAAACTTTTTTACAATGAACAAGAGTTTGAAGCGTAAATTTCATCACATAGACTTAATATATAATGATGATGATGATGAAAAATTGCAGAAACTTTTCTGTACTATTACGGTTTTGTAAAAAAACCTCCTACACCATTGAAATGCACTCATATTTAGTAGAAAATAGATCATATCATTGTAAGATTTAACTAAAAAAAATCAATTAAATTTAACGAAGAACACACTTGTACTAGGCAATATATGCAAAATAGTCCAAAAATAGTGTTTTCTACTGACTTTGAAGGTACATGGGGTTTCTATTCATTTCAACAATTCATGTTTTTTCACGAACCATGATAAACAGGATTTTTTCCCCCCTTCCATTTGCCCTAATAAAAATAATAAATAATAATAATTGGCAGTTTTACAATGAGTGAAGTGAAAATAAAATAAACAGGAAGAAAAGGGCATTTTTTTAAATCCATTTTTGGATTTTAATTTGACAAAAGACCTCCCACAAAAACAATTCGTTAATTGGCCTCTTTTCTTCCACATCGGGCGCCACGTAGGCAGGGTGCCACTGACCGCTCTATCACTTCCATGTTTTTTTTTTTTTTTTTCTTGATGTATTTTAGGTTTTGGGCTATCAAATCAGAATCTAAAATTCAGTCCAAAAAAATTGAAAAATAACTATTTTTCGGTTCTGGGTTGGCAACCCAAAATCTAAAAATGGATATTTTCTAAATCTTTTGGGCTGAATTTTAAGTAAAGACAAGCTAGATTTTCGCAAGTTTTCTTGTCCTGGGTTGCCAACCAAAAATATTAAAGCAGCAAAAAAAAAAACAAGTATTTAGGATCTGGGTTGCCAACCTAGAACCTAAAACCCAAACTTAAAATGGATATTTTTTAACACTTTATTTTAGGTTCTAGGTTGACAACCGATAAACCAAAAAATAAGCATTTTTATTTATTAATTTTTTGACTGAATTTTAAGTTCTTGAACCTGAAATACAATGCTAAAAATAATAAAAAAACGCCCATGTGACGGAACGGTTAGCCCGTCCGCCTATGTGGTGCCTGACGTGAACGAAAAAGGGTCTCTTTCTCGAATTATTTTTTTGGGAGGTCTTTTTGTCAAATTAAAATCCAAAAATGGATTTTTAAAAAAAATGCCCTAAAGAAAAAGAAAAGAAAGAAATTAATCCAGAAAATTACTAGGGGTAAAATTCCGTAGAAACCCCTTCATTCTACTTCCCGCTCTCTTGCTGGCTCTATAAATATCCGTGCCTCTTCCTTTCAATTTCAAATCTCCACCATTTCCGGTGACGCGAGGAGAAATTGGTCCAGATCTGAGCGAGAAGCTTCTGCAGGTAAAAATCTCTAAAACCAGAAACCCTAGAATCTCAATTTCTTAATTCTCTCTTGTGAGATCCAACTTTTTTTTGGAAACTTGGACTAGCTTTCTAATTTTTGACTTCGATCTGAAATTCTCCTTCTCGAAGCATCATTTGATCGATCTTCTAACTCTGTAGTCGAAATTTTACATTTTTCTTTACATTTTTCTCTTTTTCTTCTCATTTTTTTTATGATGGATTTCTCTCGACCTGTGAAAAGGATATGTCGATTTCTTGAACGATGTATTATACATGTCGTCCTTCGATTTCTCTTGCTGAATTTTTCCATTTTCTTTTGTAGATATGCAAACTGATCTATGTTCTAGCTCTAACGCTGAATTTTTTTGCTTTTTAACTATCTTTTCTTTTTCCTGGTGATTTTTTTTCCTTAATTTGTGAAAAGAATCTCCTGCATTCTCGATTGACGTGTTATAAAGCGATCCTTTAGTTTACTGGCTGAAATTTTTTTTCTTCTCTCCTAGTCTGAATCAGATTCTCTTAGTTACGAATTGATTGTCTTAATCTATGAAGATAATCTCGATCTATTTCATGATAGATGCTATTATCATGGTTATTGAGTTTTCTTTCCTGAAAAGTTAAAATTTTTTATACTAAAGCACTAATTGGAAATTTTATAGGTAGTACTCTTCTATTTCTCTCATTTTCTGGAAATGTTGCAGTGTTATCAACAATTTGAGCTACATCCCTAAGTTTTGAAGAGGATCTGCAATCCTCTAGTTCCATTACATTTGTAATTTTTTCAAAATTTATAGGCCTTCCATGTGGGAAAAGTATTTTTATGAATCTGATCTCATGAAACCAGTATATTTCTTCTGAGATTTGTTAGTGAACTTGTACAATGTTCTTAATTGCACTTACAATTTAATTACAGGTTAGTGAAGTTGGAGAGTTGAACCTTCTTCAGAGTGCAACAATGTCAATGTTAAGGTTTGTGTGCGATTTCGACCTCTATCCTCAAGGGAAAGAAAAGTCGATGGTGACGATATATGCTTCAATCGTTTAGATGCGGAATCATTTGTATTCAAGGTTCATTTCTCCCAAAGATAACCTTCAGCTTACTATTCTCATTGTTATGGACTATCTTATGGTTTAGGGCTTAATTGTGACAGGACGAAAAGGGAGAAGATACTACATTTTGTTTTGATAGGGTGTTCTATCAGGATACTGAACAGAATGATGTCTATGAATTTCTAGCTATGCCTATAGTTCAAGGTGTGGACTGAACTTCTATTATCTAACATTTTTAGACCTAAAGAAAGGTCATTTATATCTTTTCGCCTGACTGTGTGTTAATGTTTTCATAAACAGACACTGTGATTGCTATAAATGGGACCATCCTCACTTATGGACAGGTGTGTGATAGATCAGCTGAACTACTGTTAATTGGAATTTTTTAATAAGAGACATTATGTATAAGATGTACTTCGACAGATTTAAATTTTGGATCAGGTTGGATTCTAAAATCTATGTTTATAGCCTTTCAACTACTTTTAAGCTATAATAGGATCTTATGTGCACAAATAAAATCAAATTCTTCTGGTCTGACAAATGTAGGCTGTAATGAGTAAACTATATGTTTTGTTCCTATAGAAGAGAAACAAATGCCCTACTGTTTATTCTTAGTTCGGGTCAACCATTATGCAATTTAATCTTACAGTTGTGGGAAGGCTCTGAGCATTTATGTGCCTTGGTGACAATTGCTATTCTTACCAAAAGATCCTTGGGGAAATATGTAAATAAATGGACTGCTGCTAAGTTGGTAGGTCATATTCAAGTTAAAGATATCTTAAGGAAATCTTCTTGCACAAATATAATGAGTTTGTTAGTTCAGATTATATTGCTGCCATCTCTTAAAGAAACAAGATTAGACAAAAATTTTGCTTGTTTAACACAAGGTACCTAAAACATTTAGTTTCAATTATCTTGTCTGTTTGAATGACTTTACAATGTTCTCTGGTTCTTAGCCTGATTTTTCTTGTTTGATATGAGGCGCCTAAAACATTAGTAAGTTCCAATTTTCTTATCAGTTTGAATGACTTTACAATATACTCTGGTTCTTAATCTGATTACATGTTTAAGTGCTAAATCCAATTTATTCTTTTACCATTCAATGAAAGAAAGGTTTTATCAGAACTAGTGCTAGTTATACTCAAAAGGACTTCATGTAGGTACATTCAAATAGCACCGTTTCTAAGCTTTTCATGTTTATAACTTTTGACTTGTTGTACCTATGAATGCTACATTTGGACTTTGGCGCAGACTGGAGCAGGGAAGACCTACAGCTTGGAGGTCGTCACATGTTCTTTCTTCCTTTTTTCTTGTTAGCATACTGTGATACATTGTTAAAGAGAAAAACTAACTGATTTTGTGGCTTGCACTTCTGATGTGTTGTATACATACCTTCAACAGGGTCCTGGTGTCTTAGACTGTGATGACGATAAGAAAGGACTGCTGCCTCGAGTTGTAGATGGACTTTTTGATAGTCTGAAATCTTCTACACATATAGCTTCATACACTGTTAAGCTGTCCATGGTATTAAAACAATTGATGCTAGGTTTCTGTCCCTAATAATTGTAGAAACTCTTTTTTTTATGTGTTTGTTCATTTTTTTTTTTTTTTTTTTTTAACTTTTTGATGTTTAGGTGGAGATCTATATGGAGAGAATAAGGTTTGTAGCCCCATGGAAAATTCTAAATTTGTATAAAACAAGCTGATGATACACTCATACTTCAAATTAACATATGCTACAAGGTGTACTATAACTGACCATTTTTTGTTTGCTTTTAGGGATCTTTTGGATCTGACAAAGACAACCTGCAAATCAGGGAGGGTAAGAGCCAAGGATTTATCTTTCTGGAGCCACAGAGGTGAGCCAAAATATGAACTCGTCTCCTGAAACAAATCAGCCCTCCAGTTATTTTGAGTTTCAAGCTAAAATGATCACCTAAAATATTCTGTGTATTTCAATTTCAGATATCTATTTCGGACCCTGCAGAAGCCTTGGCATGCATTTCTGTAAGACATATTGATTATAATTTGAGTTTTGTTTGTTATTGTTATATCTTCCCTCAAAAAAAGTTTGTTATTGGTATATCAGTTATATAATTTATAACTAATAATGCAGCGTGGAATTGCTAATAAAGCAGTTGGATCAACACGTATCCTGAGTTGTACTTTTTTCCCATTCCTCTTCAGTGAAGTCTTGCTATCATATATATGTACTGTTTAGAGTGCTACTTTTTCAATCCAGTGTTGGATAGTATATTCCAATTATCTTTTTTGAGACCTCCTTTGAGGAAAATCTTTTTGAGACCTTAATATAGACAGAAATGAATATGACAAGTAGCAGAAGCCACTGTCTGTACACATTGTCGGTTCAGCATGAATCTGTAGCAGATGGGAGGTATGTTTTGAAGTTTTGTAGTTCAGCACTTTCCAAATTTGTTTCTTTCTGTAAACCATTTTAGCAAGTAAAATCCTGAAGTAGATAACTATATACTCATTGTTAAATTGTGAAGTGATCCTTTTCCCTAACTTTTTGGAGCAGCTACATGAATTCCGTTTTCCTTCATTCCTGTGTTAAGGACCACCTCTGTTTAACTATCATATCCCTAGTTGAAGTGTGAGGTTGATGAAAAGTGGGGGATAAAAAGGAAAAAGATATATGTACGATACATCTGTTTCTGAGTCCACCTGAGAGAAGAAAATGTTACATTCATACATTTAATAACTAATGCAAGCAATATAGGGATTGCATATTCTAATTCTAGTGACATAGGGATTGCACATTAATTACTATAATTACTGAAGGAGCAGAACCATCCGCTTGCTTAGAAATTGTGGGTTACATACATGCTTCTATTTCTTCAATTTATTTTCTTCACGCAGCCCAACTCTTCGTGATTTTTGAACTCACACTAAGAAATTTTATGATGAGATCTAATTTTGAGCAAATAACAATAGCTCATAGGATTATAATAGCTTTAACGTATTACAAATGTTCTAAGCTTGATTCCAAGGACACTTGTGCTTCTGAAATTCTGTTCATTCTGATCTATGTTACTATAATTTTTCCGAATTACCCAACTTGAGTTATGAGTGTGAATGATATATATATATTTTTTCTCTGTAAGTAAGAATAAAAAACAAGTAAAATCATAGTCCATGATTTTATGGATCTATTTGCTATTATATATAAATATTCGAATTTAAATCATTTTTTCTTGAACAGTATGAGGGAAAATCTGCTATACGTTTCGCGCGCGGGGGGTGGGGGGGGGGGGGGTGGGGGTGGGGGGGGGGGGGGGGGTGGGGGGGGGGTGGGGGTATTATTTATCTACATCTACCCCAATGAATCATTGCAATTGATGTTCAACTTTATTTCAATGATGATGGCAGGGTAAAATCTGGAAAACTTATGCTTGTGGACTTGGCTGGTTCTGAAAAAGTTGAGAAAACTGGTGCTGAGGGCAGAGTCCTTGAAGAAAGCAAAGACAATCAACAAGTCCCTCTCAGCTCTTGGAATGTAATTAACGCTCTGACAGCTGGTAATAAAAAAAAAGATGCATCTTCTTCATTCAATTTTTTTTTTTTTTTTGGGTGGTGGGGTGGTGGGGGGTGGGGGGGGGGGGGGGGGGGGGGGGGGGGGGGGGGGGCGGGGGGGGGGGGGGGGGGGTGTGGAGGATAAAGAACTAAGACTAGTTTAACTATTTTCATTTGTTCATTAAGAATATCAATGAAGTAGAAACCTCATTTTGTGGCTTCAGGTAAAAGGAATCATATACCTTATCGCAGCTCTAAGCTTACTCGCATGCTTGAAGATGCACTGGTCAGTTCCTCTTTGCTTCTACTCTAATTCACCAGATTTTCACATGCGGTGCTATGCACTGCAGGGTGGGAATTCTAGAACAGCGCTGCTTTGCTGCTGCTCCCCTAGTTCCTCAAATGCTGTAGAAAGCATGTCTACTCTCCGCTTGGCACTAGGTATGTTATTTTTCACAAGATTCTCAATCTGGTTCCATGATCTAAAATTTTTTTTTAAAAAGTACTATTTTAAACTTTTCAGGGCCAAGCTGATAAAGCCACAACGGCAAGAAGAAACAGTGGAGGAGGTTTGTAATGTAGTATCAGACTTCTTTCCTTGACATTGTACTGTCATTCTTGTTTTTCTTGACAATTTATCATTCATGACTGCTACGGCATTGTAGGAAGAAGACCTGCTGGATACAGAGCTAAGCCCAGCCCTGGATACTATCCCTCAGTTGGAAATACAACAGGTTCTGCCACATACAACTTGGCATCATTAGATAGAGTACCTTAATGAATATGCATTCTATAAATGGATAAACACAAGACATGACCATATCAACCTATTTCAGGTTATGCTTGATCCTGTCTCATTGCATCAGTCTTTTAAAGATCTCAGCAATGAGTATCAAGCTAATTTTACTTACCCTTTTTCCCTTTGGTTACAAGTCAATAGATATTGCTACTTGCATATATTGCTTCTTGATTCATTGCAGATAAAATGATGAATGAAGCACTGGAGACCATACTTCAAACTCGAAGAACAGCACTTGAAAATGGACGGACCTGCTGTCAAGTCATTCAGATTATAAATTCTTGGGCTTTTGTGGTTTGCATCTTTGGATTATCAGCATGGTCAAACTAGTTCTGATATACTGAAATCTTGAACACTGATCTAGTTAATAGCATATGGTCTTACTGCTACTTGCTCAAGACTTGGGATATAAAGGCATTGCACACATAAAAGTTCGGTTATTGAGTTGCTAGAGGAAATAAATAATTTGTGCAAAGGGGATTTACTGACTGTATATATGCGACTTGTCTTGGATGATGTGAAAACATGAAGCGCAAACGGGGAAATAAAACTGAAACACTTTAACTCAGGGTACGTATTTGCTAATAACTTACTTCATGTCAATGGGGTCTTTATGAAATTTACGCTTATTCTAAACACCTTACATTTTAGGCTTTCTCCATCTTCTAGTGTGGAGACTATCCCCTCTCCAGTCTCCTCAACTAATACAATGTCATCGGCAAACTATGCTGCCCCAACACTTATATCATGAAGGGCTGCCCAATATCGGTTATGCATGCAGTGTCATTTCTTGGATACCTTGGATATTCATACATAAGGCACTCTCTTACATATATCCCCAAGTTAGAGCATGTACTGCACACATTACCTCAATTTTGATATTTCAGGTATTTACTGTGCAAAGGAATTTTTTTTTTTTTGGGTATTACTTTCCAAGCTTAAAGCTTAATTTTCGGGGTATTCTTCAAGGATGGCTGGTTGCTGACAAGTGGCCTTGACGGAGGTTAATTTTCAAGAATGGCTGGTTGCTGACATCAGTTTTCTGTAAGAATGTTCAAACTTGAATTCAACTTCAGTATCAAGATATGTTTAGAAATATATATCATGCCATTGAAGATCATGACGCATCATCATCAGAATCATGCATAAAAATCTATACGATATGACATGAGTGGTCTTAGGTTCAATAAAAAAGAATTTCTCCAGAAGAAGGGAAAACCCATTTTTAGCATATTTCTTTCAAGGAAAAAAAAAAAAAATCTTCCCGCTGCTTCTTATTTGCTTTTGCATTTAGACTACGTTACATTTAGATCGAACAACCAAAGTCTAAAGAAGTGCCCTGTGATAAAATATCCATGTCTTGGGAATCCATCATGGCATGCTGGAACAGTACAAACCAAAAGGTCAATATACTTGTATACACGGAAACCAAATTATTATTACATAATGTGAGATACAAGGATTTGGTTATATTCAATCATCATCAATATGTATGCCACTCAACGCAGCAAAACGATGAGTACAGTTGTCCATGTCAGTGATTGTTTCTCAAATTGTTTGTAATAGTGAAAAGAATCTACAAAATGGATAGGATGCCTACAGACGCTAAAAGTTTGTTCCAATGTCATCAAAGAATATGTATCCTCTTGTTTTGGTGTCCATATTCCATGCATGAATTTGTATCTTGGAGTTGTTTATCCGTGTAGCTTCACATTTTCCCGTCACTCAATTCTTCTACACAGCGAGGGGTGGGGACTTCGACAAATTCATTCAATCAAATGTTATTATCAGATATCTACTTCCTAAGTTTCTGCTTGTGAAACTGAAACCTCAGTTTAGTGAAAAAGAGTGAAGCGTGATACAATGGAAGGTGCAGCATCAATAAACATACAAAACTATAAGCGAATTATTAACCATAGAAATTTCATCATACATCGCAAACAAACACAACTGGCTTAGAGTTCTAACCTGTTTATAAAGATTCTAACCAACAAATTGACCAATGAAATATGAAATCCCTCTACTCATGAAGAAAGAAAAGTGAGAAGGCCCAGCAGATGAAATAAGAGTATAATAAGGTCAAATTTCATGGATAGTCAGAGACATCACTAACGAGAAAGTTTCAGCCAAAATCTTCAGCCACATTGCTGCATTGTATAGAGCACCAATCATCCCCAAAGTCTGCTGAAATATGCCCTTCTTGTCTTTCTTTATCCTGTTCTCAAGAGATGGGAACTCGATCGAGTTGTAGGCAATATCCAGAACAATTGGATGCAAGGAACACCTGGAACAGAGGAGGAGGAAAGCGTTCAATCCGAGGAACACTTTTCGAGCTGGGATCCCCAACTGCTGATTCATAGACTTCAAGCATTTCCTGAAGGAATTTTTCTTCCTGCAATAATAAAACAAACAGTAATGTTGCTATGGAATCATGCAAAAGTACAATATCACAGATTTTTATTCTTCAAATTTGGTCAACATAACAAGCATGATATGATTGAATGGCAAATACCTTTTTTCATGCCTGGTCAACGACATGGTGAGACTCCTTTAGATAGCTTCTCCGGAATCTTTCTTCTTCCATAATTCCTGCTGCGTGTTCTATACAACTGCTTGATCTGCAGTTGTCTGATAGCACCTTCAGATCTTTAATCAGAACCTGTGTGACATGATAAGTTAGCGACCAAACCATATCATATGACATGTAGTATTCCAAGGGACAATATGATAATTCCTACAGAACTCAGATTTAAGGGTATCCTGATATTTGTTTAGAAAAAGTAGTTCACAAGAAATGTATAGTTTCATAAGCATCCTGCAATAATAAAAAGTCATCAGCTTAAAATATGTTTACAATGATGATATATAAATAAGCATCACAGGAAAACCTAATTGATCACACCTGCTACCTTGAATGCGTCTTTTAATCATAAAACAAATTGAAAGACTCTGTACTGGCATCCAACTAATTCAAGGGTACTCTAATGCTACAAAATGAGTTGAAACAACTCTTTTTTTTAAAAAAAAAAAACAACAACAAAAAGCAGTAAGCTACCTGAGTATTCATATACCAACAAGAGTTGACAAGCTGTGTATTCTACATTGCCAATGGTTTTTGATACAAAGGTCTTCACATAAGTCACACCTAAATCACTTCAAACTGCATTTGGCCTAGCCATGCCTAGAATACTTTCCTCTAATTTTGGGGCTGTCTTTATCCTATGTTGCACATGCTAAATTATCCTACAAGTGTTAAATTTTCTCACAAATTTGTACTATTAAGAACTTCATATGAAATAGATTCATGTCCAACACTTCATCCCAATATATAAAAATCACGGTTTCAATTTTCAAATATCATCCAATTCTGATATATATATATATATAATATATATATATTATATATAATATATATATATATAATATATATATATATATATAGAGAGAGAGAGAGAGAGAGAGAGAGAGAAATGTATATCAGTCTGCAGCTGAGAGAACTCTGTCAGCCTGCGGTGACGTGGCTCAAGATTGAAGCGCCACTAACTTGCGGCCCGCTTATAGGAAGAAGTTAAATTACTAGATACCCCTTATGAAAAGCTACTATGTTGGTGAAAGACAGTGGATATGTATAGTTTATTATATTTTTATATTTTATATTTTTTTTCTTCATTTCTGACTGTTGTCTGTTCCTCCTATGAACTATTAAATTGTTTTTTACATATAGTATGCGATCCTGGACTGCGACTATGGTCGCATTACCGCGACTATGGCCGCTGTACTTAACGAGAGCGATAGTATAATCGCAGTTTACGTATTTATTTTATATATTTTGTTCTTCATTTCTGACTGTTGTCTGATCCTCCTATGAACTATTAAATGGTTTTTACATATAGTATGCGATTCTGGACTGCGACTATGGTCGCAGTACACTCGACTGCATTTTTTCTTGATGAATTTTTTTGCTAAGTTAAAGTAATAACGGTGAATAAGTACTGATTCTATAGTCGCAGTTTACGTATGTTTTTATATGTTTTGCTTATAAAGTATGAATTATTTTTTACTTATTGCATGTAGTAGCACTGCGACTATGGTCGCAGTGTTTAAGAACAGAAGTCGCAGTTTGATATGTAATTAAAAGAGCTTATAAGTTAATCTAGTGAGAAAGAGACCTAGCACTGCGACTATGGTCGCAGTGTTTAAGAACAGCAGTCGCAGTTTCATATGTAATTAAAAGGCTTATAAGTTAATCTAGTGAGAAAGAGACCTTACAAAAAAACAGAATTAAAAGCTTTTAAAAGAAGACAAAATAAAATCCTAATCCTCGTCATTATCACCATCATAAGCAGATTCGTCATCTTCATTCTTCTGCTCTTCCTGTTCATCACTTATTTCCTCATCATCTTCCTGTTTTTGAGGTTTTTTTGTTTCACCGATAAACTCCCAGAATGGATCGTCTCTATCAAGTTCTTCGTCTGACCCGTTACCAGAAAGCGAGCCTACAGCATCAGAGGACATGCTTTCATCAAGCATGTCTCCGTCAAGTGGCAGAGGAATAATGTCTTCCTCACTAACCCACATGAAATCTTCATTATCCTCATGAATAGGAGGATCAGTTAATACATTATTTGATGTAGTGAGATAGTCAAAAGGAGTGAAGTTCAGACTGGTATCAGATTCACTAGAATATCCTGAAGAAAAAGGACAGGTGGGGGAACGATTGAAGTTGAAATCTAAGTATTCAGAGGAAGAAGATGGGGAAGACATGATTCAAGAATGAATTGTTTTGTGAAAGTTTGTTGAAATCAAATTGAAAAGAAAGAGCAAAAATATAGTTTTCAGGTATGAGATAATTATTAGTTACAAGCATTATATAAAGGTCAATATTGTGGAAGAACATGAATAGTAATAAATTGTTACAGGTGAGGGTTGAGTATGTAGGAAGTGGTAAAAAAAAAATTAAATATTTAATTGAAGATTTATTGCGGGAGAATCCGAAGAGTTTCTTTTGCCAGAGGTTTAATGCTTGAAGTAGAAATTAACTTTTTATAGAATTGTTTGCCTATATCTTTAGATTACGTATGGTGCACATCTTTCCTGCGACTAGGGTCGCAGACGTTATAGCGATTAGTGACTGCGACTGTGTCGCAGTTGTCATATAAAATTGAAAGTTATTCCAGTTAGAATTAAAAAGGGGTATTTTTGTCAATTTGTTTCACGATTGTTTAGGCGGGATCTTTTTTGATTTTTTTGGCGCCTACACTCTGCGGCCGATATGTGGCATATATTCAGCCACGTCCCGCCGGCTGAGAAACTCTCTCAGCCTGCCGACTGAGGTACAGTAACCCCATATATATATATATATATATATATATATATATATATATATATATATATATATATATATATATTGGCAATACCGTATCGGGTTTGAGGTGCCCGAGTAGATATTAACTATATAAAATCCGGCCATATTGGGGTCGTACTGCCGATATAACCGATATTGCTGATATTGATATAAAACGATTGGCCGATACCGATACTGATTCTGAGGTTTTAAACCATGACACAAATAAACAAGGCAAAACCAATAATTAAAAAGAAATATAGCCCTTTTGTGGCTACAATTATAAACCAACCTAATGTTACCAGAACCCTAGGTGTCTTTGATGAGTACAAAATACATTTGTATATCAACAACATATGATTGCTACAAAAACAAGAACCAATAATAAGAAGAAAAAAATTCATTTTTTATAAGAAAAAAAACCAATAAACAAAAACAAGCGTCGTCACTTTTCCGGTCTTTGTTGCAAATTTGCAAATAAATGGGTAAATTACAATATGGGTACTTGAGGCTTCACAGAATCTCAAAAGGGTACTAAACTTTATTTTGTATCAAAATGAGTACCCAGAACCCTAAATCTGTTAGTTTTCTTAGCAGTGTGTTAGTTTGCTGGCTGGGGGAGTCACATGCAAGTCATGTGACCCAATTTTAAGATAATTTTGCCTTTCTTCTTCCCCTCCTAACACCAACTCTTATTCTCATTTCAAACCGAACCCATCAACCCCATGAGAAAGGTAAGTTCCAAAAAGAAATAGAAGATGAATTTGCTCCATCTCTCCCTACATAATCACCGTGTTGTTGCAGAGAGAGAGAGAGAGAGAGAGAGAGAGAGAGAGAGAGAGAGAGAGATGGTTAGGGACTACTGTACATGAGTCATGAAAAACACCACCAAATGAGATTTTAGTGAACCATGAAAAATTATGATAAAGTTTGTTGTATTAGCAATGAGTAGCAAATAAAAAAAAAACAGTAATCTGTGTGTGTGATAGAGAGAGAGAAATGAGAAGGAAGAAGAAAGGTTAATTTGATCTTAAAATTAGGTCACATGCATAGTATGTGCTATGGTGGGCCGAAACTAACAACCTACTAAACAAAGTTAACGACATGTACCCAAATTGAAACAAATAAAAGTTTGGTCCCCATTTTGAGATTCTGTAAAAACTCAGGTAGGTACCCTTTTTTAATTTACCCGAAATAAATTAATAATGTCTTTTTCCTAATGTAAGAATATGGTAACCGACTTCTTACATGTCTTTTTCTAATCCATGCTGCATTTAGTTATTGGTTAAAAGATATGATGCCAAGCTGCAAATAGGTCTTGCGGTAAAGAAAATAAAGTATAAATGAATCTAGGCTCAAAGAGCAATGACACAAATGGATACCTTCATAACCTTCATATATTCTATTTACCAGTAGTTTTCCAGCCTAATATTTACAATACATCTAAGAGAATGAAACATTAAGAAAAGAAGAAATCTGATTTATAATTACAATCATGGACTATAAGGGATATAAGCTCAAAGCGGGCCACTACCAAGGGAAATATGCAGGTACATATTACAATCATGGACTATAAGGGATATAAGCTCAAAGCGGGCCACTACCAAGGGAAATATGCAGGTACATTCACACTTCCAAATTATAATCTACTAATATAATGCTAAATGAGTTGGGCAAAGCAAGACAAAATGATGAGTGCCAACACGTACCAAATGAAAAAAAAACAATACACCACAACACTTCCATACAAATAATACCAGATTCTATGAAGGCTATCACAAAAAACAGATATACAGTATATAGATGTTGTAACTCAAGAGAAATATTGCAAGATATAGCAAACATTCTAAAAGAACCATTCTTACGGAAATTGCTAGTTTAAATTTTCAATAAAATGTAACATACTTCATACGAAATGCATTTGAATATTTCAGCAACTACAAAGGTATCATCAGACTCCATGCTGCATGCTTACCCTATCAGGTGGATCTTTTAGAAAAGATACATCAAAATTACTGGGAAAGGCATTTATAATGCCACCAGAGCAACGACAGGATCATTGGCACCTTTAACTCAAAACTGTTTTTAAAATTACAAAAACACTTGAATTCAATTTCAGAAGAAGATGACCAGAAAACATTTGAGAAACAATGTGAATTATAATAAAATTAGAAACGACGTGAATTATAATAAAAACTGCTGGTAACTAATCTCCCATGTGCTTTTGATAGGTTATTTCAGTTTATTTCAGTATCATTAGAAAGTCCCCACTGAGGCATTATTCATGCCTCCTTTCCATTGCCTTTTTATGTATCATTATCACAACTCATTGATGCAACATCTACAATAGTATTTAAAGTCAACAACCATAAACTGATTATGTGGACACAAATAGAACAGCATTTTAATAGTAGTTATCAGAAACGGTTGCAAATTCTAAAAGATCACCTTGTCTGGATTATTCGTCAAATGAAGCTTCTGCATAGCGGTATCCACAAGAGAACGTGCATGACAAAATAAAGCATATGCTTCTGTTCTTTTACCAGCTGCACTGTAGGATTTTGCCAAATAGAGCACCTAGAACATATTTCAGCTGATTTAGTCTAAAAACATATGCACAAATAGACATTAAACTAATATGGTTGCTAATGAACTAGAATAAGTCCATTTATATTGCAAGTGCACCGTACCACACAACCACAGTTCACAACAAAAATACAACACGTGCAAATTATTTAGCTTGTCAATGCATTCACATATGAACTATACCAGCTAGCATTCTAAGTGTACGATTGAGTTGAAAATGGGGTTCATGGTGATGATTATCTCATTTAACAATTTCAGGCCTAGACATCACCAGCCCTGTTTTAAATATCGGCCGATACGGCCAAGATATCGTCCGATATCTCCTTTTTTGCCTGCTGCTGATACGATACGGGAAAATCGTTCGCCATATCGTTTGCAGCAAAAAAACGGCCGATATTGAAATATCGCCTGATAAATTTCCCGATATTGGCCGATAAATCGTCCGATATATCACCCGGTATGAAATAACTAATTTATTGCACGACTGCGTGCAAATGTACATTATTTTTTACTGTCTCGGCAAGCATATTACATCATTTTTATAAGATAGATGATATGTATGACCCTAAACCAACTTAATTATCAATATTTCATTATATATAGTGTCTAATATGAACGTCCGATATGCGCGCGTATCCCCGATATCTCCCCCGATATCCGATATCCAATATGAAAAACCCCCATCCGATACGATCCGATATTGAGAACCTTGATCACCAATATGTATGTTACCGGGGGCGGGGGTTCTGTACATATAGGATTAGTGTACCCATATCCTTGCTTAACATGTTCTATTACTCTGAGTCTTTTCTACAAGGAATTCTCTGTTCAAACTTACAGCCTCCAGCACCTTGGCAACTTGCAGAAAGATGAGGTCACTAACAAATGAAACTAGAACCAACTGTGTCATTTCTCTCTGCCATCAAAAGGGAACACAAATCCTAGAAGTTAGTTATGATCTACTATTCTTTTTCCCCACTGTTCTCCATTTCTTGCTCTCCCTTTGATGTCACTTCCTTCTCTATCGACTCCCCTCATCCATTTTCTTTTATAGTGGTTCTTTCCCGTACAATTTTCTCCCAAAATTTCCCATGGATAATTTCTCCATAGCTTCCTTCAATCTGACAATGCCAGGCACAAGGTCTTCTAACTTATTGTTACAGGCAATAGACACACCTTCTCTTCTTAATTAAAATAATTACAGATCATAACATTTATGAACCTAAATTTTGTTCTGGTCTCTTTGAATGTATACAGGTCATAACATTTATGAATGTGAAATTTAATTGAACTTGCTGATTGCAGCTTTTATACATAAACAGTCAGATCACACTTACCTCAGGAAAAATGTAACAAAGTAATCAGCTGAAAAAATAAAATTTTGGATGTTTTAAGAGCTGAACTACTTCCTATTTTAAGCATAAAGAATCTTCACTTTGGAGCAATCAAGAAACAATTATTTCTGCTGATAGTGACTTTTATGATTGTAAAATTAAGTTCTAATTAAACACAAGTCTTCAATTAAATCTTTTTTTTTTTCAATTTGCATGCTAGAATGAATTCTGCTGACACAGTTAAGTGAATTTCCATAGGTAAAAAATTTGTATTACATTCATTGATCATGCATGGGTCACCACCATTATTATAAAGCAGTAATCACTATGATATTGAAATCACAACATCTGGCAATATGTGCCATGAAGAGAAAGGTCCTTGCTCAAGTTTTATCAGTTAAACTAATGTGTCCATTCTTGTCAACTAATAATTATGAGAAGAGGCTTAGTCAAACTTTTCCTTCAGTTCTCAAGAAAATATGTTCATTTCTGTCAACCATTAATGATAAAAGGAATTTGTTGTAGGCAAGTTATAAAAAATTAGATGAGGAAACAAAAGGATAAATGTTCTACTCGTCAAAATAGAACCTCAGTGTTGACAACACCCATCGATTAGGACACCGTACACATCTAAATTCAGAGGTTCTCGAATTTCCAGCATCCATTAGGAAAAAAGTTGTCGTTCTCAAGGGAAAACATGGAACTCCTTAGCCTTAACACACCCAAGCCCATATCTCTGACGCGGAGCGGTAAGCGAACGACGCTTGCTAGATCTCGTTCTAGTTCTAACGAACCCTGGAGGAAACTTTCAGTTAGGAACGTATTCGATTCCATGAGCACAACATTCGAATCCACGAGCAATTTACTCGAATTTATGAGCAAAGGATAGCAACTCGAATCCACGAGCAATTGGAGAGATAAACTCAATTTTTATTAATCAAAAAGCTAATGCAAAATAAAGAATACAAGGCCTTTTTTATAGGCTTACAAAAGAGTCATAATCTATCTAGAAATTTAAATTCAAAATAAAAAAAATAAAATCAATCAAAGTCGATTTGGATTCAAAAACAAAATTCTAAACTAACTCATAATTCAACAGATTAGTCTGGCGGTCGACCGCTGGTCAAAAATGGGTTTGGCTGGTCGACCAGGCAGTCAACCGGATGAGCCAATCCATATTTCCTGTTCTTGATCAGTCGACCGGCCGGTCTCTCTGTATTTCTTCTCCGGTTTCAGTCAGTCAATCGACATCTTCAGTTCTTTTTCTCGAGCGACCGGGAGTCAACCGATCCTTCTGTCTGGGTTTGTACTGAACATGTTTTTCTGATTCTGCCTTCCTACATCAGTCCCTCCCTCTTAAAAAGAACTCATCCTCAAGTTTCAATAAATAGAACCATGAGCGCTGCCATCTTTAGAAAAGTCTGGTCCCACAATCTTGATTCGCCTCGATCGCATATTGATACGAGTTTAGCCGCCCTACCCTTTGTAGAATTTGGAGTAGGAGTAATTGGTCCCATGGCAATTTCTTGCCCTTCCAAGTAAATATATAAATATTCTCTTTACCTTTGTTTGTCGTGTCAACATCATGTTGCCATGGCCTCCCCAAAAGAACATGACATTGTCCATATCGACAACATCACAAGCAACAGAGTCTTGACAGTATTTGCAATGAAAATAGGAACATGACATACATCCATTACCTTAAAAAGGGGCCTTTCTTGATCCACCCAATAGCATA